>DWCF01004204.1:0-17165 GCA_018230265.1 Delias oraia
GCGCTTCCCGGTACGCGGTCGCCACTCGAGAACCTTTCTTAAACTTTTCGGCCCCATCGGCCATCCGCTCTACGTGCGATGTGGCCTGCCCATTACAACTTCAGCTTGCTATTTCTATATAAATATATGTCTATTAATATATAAATAGATATATAATAAAACTAAAATATATTAAATCAATATATATATAATATAAGTAATAACTATAGGTAATAATTTATTACCTGTTCATCTGTTATATTAAAATTATAATCATAAAATACTTTTTTGGAAGTCGTCCAAAAAAGTATTTAATTATTATAATTTTATATTGCCGGCAAAATAGGCACATCACTAGTAGTTACACCAATGTAGATGATGCGAAGATTATAACATCACCATAATCATAACTTAATTAAATCTTTTATATTTATGTTGATGCTTAAAAAACACTATAATAAATAAGATACTTATGATAAAATTAGATCAGTTAATTAAATGGTTAAGAAAAGCTTCATAGGACTCTGAGAGCCTCATAACTAACTGTCTTGCATGGTGGTTTTATTAGCAAACCATGGAGGTAACGGATTCGATCCTTGTCCGAATCAAAGTTATAGTTTGTGCCGGGCGAGTGTCTTAACACTGCCTTATCCGTGGGAGAACCATGCTGAAAGATATTCGGACGCAATCATTGAGCTGCCTTATTCAGAATGATACCACGGGCTCACATAATACTAATTATACCATTTATGTAGCGTAAAAAGGCGGCAACAGAAAGAAAGCTTGTGGCACGGTTATTCTAGGAGTTACCATAAAGAAAACCCACCTACTCCGTTGCTCATACACAATAAACAAAAAATTACTAATATGAACAAAACCATTCTAGTATTATTATAGTAGGTGCGGTCATGAAAAGTTCATGAAAGCAGGTCTAAACGAAAAGATATGTTTATCTTAAAAGCTTTTTACTTTTTATTTGAATAACACCAATAAACATTACCAAACACTTGAACTTTTAGGTGTTAAGTTACAGAATAGTAGTAAATATATATTTTCGCTTATCGGTTTGGTAATAAACATTGTAGATTTTGAAAAAGATTCGTTGGATTACATTTTTTTAAATATATTATTAATAAATAGTACTTTCATATTATACTTTTTTTTTTACCGGGGAGGTGACCTCCTTAAATCTTCCCGTGACTTTTGCTTCAGGTAACAGTTGTTCTGAGGTCTTCATACTCGTCCACTGCCTTGATTACCTCCACCTACCAACACTCTATTTCCGTGGATCTTATTATAATGTAAATCGAGAGGCAAACAAGCAGAAGGCTCACCTATGACCTCGGGTGTGTTGCCGGCCTTTAAGAAATATGTACATTCTTTTTTTAAGGTTCCCAAGTGGGTTCTATTGGTTTGGAAATACAGCTGCAGGCAACTGATTATACAGAATGGTGGTGCACGGCACCAAATGTCTTAAGAAACCGTCAGTTGCCATCCAAGTGACGGCTTAAACTTTGTATTAAGCCCTCCACTATCTGTAGAGCCTTTTTAATTGTTTTAATTTTCTAATTATTACTGCTGTTTTTTTGAAACACCGCCGTCTATATACAACCGCACCATACTCCGCGCATTGGCTGTGTTGCCGACTTTATTCGCTACTTAAGCGGCATTTTAAGGGCCTCCGATATCCTCGCTCACTCAGCGAACCACAATGGAAGTACCGTTTCACGCTGAGTATTCTTTGAGTTCGTGGCATAACTTCATACGAGCTGGTCCAATTAGTGTGTTAGCATATGCTTTAGCATGGCGCTCACACCGGTGAGAGTGTTGTTTTATTATCTGTTACATAGCTAAGTTTTTAACAAATAAATTGTTAATATTTGTCGATATTGTAATAAAGTGGGTCTGAGTGAATGCAAGCCGAGATTCGTCACAGTTACCGAACTTAAATCGCTTATTGCTATTACGATTGGTTTACTAAAACGTTTATCGTTTCAATGTGGACTGTTCCAAATGGAAAATCTAAGTGGCAATTTTGGGAGCAATAAGCTGGCAACACCAATTACAATTCGTATGTAATTATTGACTGCGTGTGGAATCGACCGCCAACAATACATTATGGAAATTAAACGTCCGATCCTGAATTTGAAATATTGGAAATGAAAAGAGAACTAACTCATACTGACGTGTTATATAATAAGACATATTTATATATGTAAAGAAATTAGTATTTCTTCATAGACTTTGACGCGCTTGGCGCTGATACTGACTATGAATGAAATGTCATGTTGGTATGAGTTTTGACAGTTGACATTGACACTCAATCATTCAAAATGAATGAATTATTATGCTGAATGATCTTAGAACGTAATGCCGATAAAAAATGTTAAACATTTATGTTAAATAAAATAAATCCAGTTTATAATTTGTGTCAATTGAATAGTGCTTTTAATAGTTATGGTCATTTCTTGATTTTGAATGTAATTTGAGGGTAGGTATGTTATTTTAAATACTCAATAAATACAATATACTTAATTTATTTTAACAAAACGAACCACGAACTTGTTTTTACCTTATATCAGGAAAATGTTTGCTATTAAATGTGTAAATATGTAAATTATAAGTTATTAAGAAATAGTGATTGGTGATAGAATTATGAAAATGAAAGATTGCATGTATTTTTCAATGCTGAATCTTAAAAACTGAATTTCTCCTTAACATTCATGGATATGTTAAGTAGTTATGAACCGATTCTAAGATTTATTTGATATATCTTAGAATTTCATAAAAATCAATCGTGTCGTTTCAAAGGAACTTGGCAATAAACACCTTGATACAAGAATATATATGTCTAGAGGACCGACTTAACTTCGTATCACTTACATATCGTCTGTATAGTAGCCCGCCTCGGCTTCGTACGGATTTTTAAGTCTCAAAAATAATATATTCTACTCACACATATACAATTTTTTTATTAGAACAATTTTTGTGTATTTTCTACACCTTGTGTTAAATTATAGGAGTTTTAGTAAGGATTTATAACTTTGTTTTAAATATAATAAAGTCTTTTTATAGGCAAGATAGTGTAGCTTCCTAATGGTAAATGAATTGAAATAAATAATTACATCTTTACTATTGATAGTTTGAGTAAATTTAGGGGTTTGTCCTCAAGTGTGGCCAGTTCTATAATGTGGTGTTACGTGGTACAAAATAAGAAGCCATGGGTGAGCCATGCTGAAGCATATGTTGATTCATTAATTGGACCGAATCGTCCGAAGTGATATTATGAACTAACAGAATACTCAGCGTGAAACGGTACTTGTATTGTGTTTAGCTAAGTGAGTGAGGATATCGCAGACCCTTAAAAATGCCGCTTAAGTGGCGTAAAAAGCAGGCAACACAAGTAATGCGCGGCCTGTGGCGCGGTCGTTCATGGGCGCCGGTATTTTTTTATCATATAGGAGACACATGCTCCGCTGTCCGCAAGAATAAATAAAAAAAAAGCTCAATTATAATACCATATATGTGAGTAAGTGAATATTTTTTTCAATCATGCCAGAAAAACAATTGATTTTCCTTATATAATAATTAGAGTATAGCGTGGCTATACGCCTATCAATTATTATCTACACGGATTGGATGACAGCACGGAAAATGTACTAATTAGAGTGTTATTACCATCAACGGATTGGAGTATAAATTGCGAACTAATCCTATTATTATATGTATATACATATTACCTACATATAAACTATCTATTTATAAGTAAAACATTTTAAAATATTATTTGTAATAATAAATGTAACCTATAAAATATGATTTAGCTACATAATTAACATTTAATTTTAAATTTGGTTGATTTGTAAAACTACAAATTTAAAGGTTACAAAATTAACTAAATCATTATTGTAAAATTAAGTATTTTAAAATGTAGAACATGGTTCTTATAGTAAATTTGACTTTATTCTTATGAAAATTGGGAGGCAAAGGAGCTGGATACTCATCGAGGATTAGCTGTCACTCATGGACACCCCCAGACAGCGAGTGTGTTGCTGGTCTTTACAACAAAAAGTAAAAATTTTAAAAACTGGCATATTAAAAGGATAAATGTAATAAAATGAACATTTTACAAAATTGACATGATTTGATCATATAATTTGACTAATCTGCAAGACTTCAAAGTATTAGACTGGTATAATAGTAGGAAAGTAATTTCGTAAATTAAGTATTTTACAACACAGAGCATGTATTGATTACTTAAAATTACAATAAAACTCGACAGACTTGTAAAACTTCAAAGCTTAAAGATTGCGTCTTTAGGAAATTCAATTTTAGAACATGACTTTTCTAAAACTACCGAAAATAGTATCAAAAGTATGGAGCGAGGTGAATCGTGGCGCTAACTTGTTCACAAAGGAGGTGACAAACATCGTAGATGCTTATAGCTAAAATTAAAACGTGATACGTCCAATCAAGATTGGGGACGAGTAAACAAGAAACACCAGTAGAAAACTTCTAAATAGATTATCGAGAAAAATTGTGTACCATTTATTTATTAATCTTTATAAAATAACAATTATATTGTTTACTGGTTTGGCATAAATTTGTTTTAAAATATTCAAGTACTAAAATAATTCACAGGTTTTCAATCTCTTTTCACAGTTGCCTTATATTAAATAATTTCACTTAAAATAAAATATGAACCACCTTCGGAGATGTCACGGTGCACGGTGTAAATATTTCTTCAATTTGTTTTAAGATATAGCAATGACCTGACGGTTTAAAACTTTTGCGTCACATAGCGGCGAAGGAAATTTTATTAGGCTTGTTGGGTACAATCAAAAAGAAACAGTAGAAATTCTCTTCTCACTCGTTTTCTGTGAGACTATGATAAAATTCTACATAATTATTAGACAGCACGTAGCTTACCACATGCAAGAGCGGACTCCATGGAAGGTCCATAAAATACGTATTCAATATTAAGATCTTTGACTCTTTCGAACTTAAGATAATCTAATATAATCATCATAAAAAGCATCTCACCTTTAAACACTTGAATAAAGACACGCCTCATTACAATACAAAAGCTTTTCCATTTTTCAACTTTGCTGCATTTTCTTTTGTATTAAACAAACTGTCAATTACCTGCCAGGGTTTTTTCGCTTTTATTATTTGAGCTTACAGCTTCTTTCTACCTCTTAAATTTACATTTTGTGCATTATTTATAAATCACTTCGGTTTTGTGGAATATTTTAACTATATCTATCCATCTTTGTTTGAATAAAATGCAGCTTCAATACAAAAACTAAAAATAAATGTAAAAGATTACTCAAGAATTAACTCCCGTTTATTTATAACATCCATGTTAAGATCGCGTGGGTTTCCGCTAAATTTTGTGTCAAACTTGTCTTTTATAAATTGCATTCCGGCGTCTGAGAATTATAGTCGCCTGTCGGTTTGGATGAAGCCAGACATGGAATACGACCAGTTTCATTTGACCTATCATAATCGTTTTAAAACATCAACAGCTGGGTTTAGATTCATTTATAGATTCAAATTTATAAAAGAATAAGTCGTCACCGAGCGGTCTTGTAAACTACCTTAAAGTCAGGGTTCGAATGCCGGTTTGTATAAAATTTATTCAGTTTTTGGTAGAGGTTGAAAGTATTCGGGTGAGTGTCTTAACACTGTCTTACCCGTAGAAGAGGCACATTGAATCATATCTTGACGCACTATTTCGCCGGCTCGTCGTCCACCGCGTTGTGCTGAATGAAGTCTGTGAGATTAGGTATATAAAGAACACATCCTATGCGCGGACAGCGGCGCAGGTGTCCACTCTTACCATTACGGAGTTCTCTTACCTTAAAGGAGACCCGCTTGCTCCGTTGCCCACTATTCAATAAATAAACCGTACTTATGTTTTTAATTTTTGACAAGAAAATATTCTTTATTATTCGTTTGAATCAAATTTAATTAAATTAAAAAAAACAATATTTATTTAAATGTTAATTATACTTAAAATGGAAATAACGATAAAATTTTAAATAATTTATAAGTATTTTCATGTTCTTTCGCTTTTCATATCAAAAATTTGCTTTTATTATTCCATATGTAAAGTGACTCAGTGAATCTTATTTTCTGAACATGGAAGGTGTATGTCGACGGAGTTATTTCGGTAGCGTTTAAATTATGAGAAATGTCCTCTTTATCATGAGGATATTATAAATCCATGACAATGTTTGGACATGGCAGTTTAAGCTATTATTTTTGTTCAGGGAGAGGTATGACATAAAATCAGTACGAAATATTTACTGATCTGTTATATATGTATAAATATTCTTTCAATAAAATAAACTTTTAAGTGTTATTCATTTAAATATTAACTTCTAGAACTTTTATATTTAATGTTATACATTTAATTTTTTTAGCCTATAATAATATCCATATATACCTAAAAGCATAAAGAAAAAAATTTACAAAATTTTGAGGTTTTTTTATTCATTAATTTTTAGAAATCTTAAATGTTTTGTTTGGATTTAATTTCTTCTATGTTTATGTTGATACTATTTTGTATTTTTATAAATAAATTTGTATATTCCCATGATCATCGGCAACAAACTGCGCTCCAAACGGGAATTGTGTCCATGGGCGGCGGGATTGCTTATTCTAGAATCCTTGATGAATCGTCTGAAAGTTGCCGTGCTTGCCATAAAGACAATATTTTGCAAAAAGATTTTTGCTTTAATAGCAATATAGTTTTTTATTAAATCTGAAGCTTTTTATTTATATTAAAACTAAGCTAAATTGTTTTATTCCAAAGAAGCTTTTAAACAAAATAATTTTATTCTATCAGGATAAGCTAAATTAGGAATACAGGTACAAACAATTTCTACAATGTATTCAAAAACTGATTCTAACATTTTTTTATTTGAAAACGATGTAGGGATGAACAAAACCTTTGTTTATGTGTGAAAATAGGAGCCATTTTCCTAATAGCAATTGCAAAAGCGCTATGCAATATTCAATCTAGTTTTGTTTACTTTAAAGTTCAAAATGCAATGGTTAAAAGCACTGTATATTTAAAGGAAAACTATGGGGGATGGATATTGGCAACATAAAAATTTCTTTCTATCCCAGACACCCATCAGTTGATTAGATTATTAAGTGTTAGGGAAGAGGAACTTAAATTTATTACATACATAATATATTAAATCCCAGAATGAAAAGATTTATGATTCTAATACAAAGATAACAAAGACTTATTTTAAGAATTAATAAAAAATAATAAAATTATTAAATATCTTAAGAATTATTTTGCGAAAAATAAATTGAGTAGTATATAAAAAATATATTTTTAAAGTACAATTACTTTTTTGATAAAAGATGCATATTAGAAGATAGTATTTTGGAGCAACAAGCTCTAAGAATAGGCAATCCTCTGGCCAAGAATACAGGTAACCTATTTATTTAAGATCTCCAAGTCGTATTGGCTTGGAAATACCTTTGCAGGCAGCTGAATGATGATGCGTGGCTCAAAATGATAAGTAGTTTAGCTATAGCTTCAATCTTGAGGTTTAACTATAAAGAGATAATCCAAATCGAAAACATTGCTGTGGAGTTACAAATGTAATTACATATCTTTGCAAACATCAGAATATCACAACACACAGAGATCTTTTTTGACAAAGACCAAACACATACCCTCCCTTGGTTATTAGTGTAGGACAAGACAAAATTGTCAAGTAATAATAATCCATTTTCATCTTTGTACAGTCCTCTCGATAAAGTATGGCGTCGTTTAGCGATATGACTGTAGTATCAAAGCACACATACGTATTTACGTTCCTAAGGCTCCAAAGAGACACTGAAATTAATATAATCGATACAAAATTTGTCTCAAAATGAGCTAAAATAACGCAATAATCTTAATTTATAGAAGCTGTGTTATTAATAGTATGAAAGAAATTCATTATAAATACGTTTTGTATCGTAATAATTATCGGTGTAATAAAATAATATCTTTCAGTCTAACCTCATTCTTATGACATTAAAAAGTAAGTGTTAAGCATTAGGTATTGATGTAAATTGGTTTATGTGATAACCAGACAAATATTTTTAAAAATTTAGCAAACTAAGGTTCAGATATTTTAATGTTTGATACAAATGCTTTATGGTATACAAAAATTAAGACTTCAGCATACAAAATCTTGCCCTTGGCGTTAGCTACTATGAATTATTTTAGATGTACATAAAACATGTAAATTGTTAGGAAAAGTAGCATAAATTGCAGGGCCTCACAGCAGTCGCATGTTAATATAGTCCGTCCTTGTGGTATGTTTGTGTGTAAGTTAAAATGTATTCATTTGCACAAGTCTAAGCGCATAAATCAACACTGCCTTAGGCGGCTTATTAATATTCGCTGTGATACACCAGTTACTAGATGGCTATTAAATTGAATATATTATTTTACTGTCATAAAATTTAATTACAATTATAGATTTGATTACATATTTATATATAAGACATTTAAAACTAAATTCAAGTGTGTGTAAATAAAATTATCCGACAAAAAAGTAAATAATTTATTTATTAAGTAGATTCAAAACCGTTGCGGTTTTTAATCTACTCAATAAACTTAAACTAAGCTAACAAAAAATCTTACCTGAAATTAAAAAATGTTAAATAATGCTAATAAATAATAAAAAATGCTAAATTCATAGAAATTATAAACGTTTAGTATTTAATGTAATATAAGTTCTTTATCGCCATTACCTTTTAGATCATTCAGCATTTAAAAAATATGTCAATTCGTTCATAGACTGTAACAGCCATAAATTCGGCAATGTTGAAATTAATCTCTTTACATTGGACTTCTAGAACAGTTTTGTATACAAAGCAAGTAAATTTATTTTTTTAATTAGTACTTATTTGAGTTAAAATTGCTAAGAAAGTCGCTACACAAATACTGATGTAAAAAGGTACATATTTTTCTACGGACCAGTCTAACTATAACAGGAACTTAACAATCTTAAAAAAATATTCTTGCCAATAATAAAATTGTGAGTAAAACTGTTTTATTGACTCATTTTTTAAGTCTTAATGTTTATTAAGGTTCAATCTAGGAACTTATATCAGTGTTCGCAACGGTAAGTCACATAGCATTTATACACTTGTAGGTAATAAGTGAGATTCTATCTCTGTATTGTTGAGCTTACCGGGGTAGAGATGCACGCTTTTATTTGTACAGATAGCAGAAGCTTTATTAATTATGGAAAATGCCGGGATAGGAGAATATACTTATTTTCTGTTTTAGAAATGTACATGTTTATCTTATTAAACAAGGTACGATATATTATAATAAAAAGAACACAATATCTGTTCATGATCAACGCAACAAAATTCCATTGATGTGAGAGGTGGATGTATTTCTACAGAATGATAAGAAATAATAGCTTTTTAATTTTTAGTATCAGTTTCAATGGATTACTTTTTTAGGCGCCCAGGGCAAGGAGCATTCGGGTCTCCTTATGGCTTACCACAGGTGTCCCATTGACAACCGCGCCACAATCGACGCTATGGTTATGGTACCAGCTTTTAACGCCAATATCCTCACCCACACAGCGAAACACAGTACAAGGACTGTTTCACGTTGTTATTCTGTCAGCCCGTGGCATCATTATGGACGAACCGGCCCATTTAGTGCGTCATTTATCAGCATGTCTCTTCCAAGGGTACGTTTTTCCTACAGTCGTATTTGTATTAAGACTTAATAGAGAGTCTTATTTCGATACATAATTGTATTCAAAAAAATTCTTTATATACAAAACTCTTGGTTTAAAATAAAAATATTACCGAACTTTGGAAGTAAATAGCTCTATTCCAAATCAACAAGACCTACAATTATCTATTCAAATTCAGTAAGTATTTATAAAGTATTTACAATTCGTCGTATTATCTCACTTATAAACAAATTTTGATGCCTACAATTGATTAAGGAAAGAGCAAATAATATCGTAATCAGTCCAATTTTCAACCTGATCTGCCCGCGTCGGTTTTTCTTCATGACTAATGTCAGCGACTACTAAGCGCCGCGATGCTCCCTACTCGACGACGGACGAGGGTCGGGCGACCGGCAATGGCTATATAACCATACCACCTGGTCGGGCAACTGGCCGATAAAGCAACAGTGACGTTGGAGTCTAAATAACAAAATAGTCCACAGTAAAGGTGACAACCCTGATGCTGACCACGATCCTCAGACACGAGGGCCCGACCATAAAGAGATACTGGAGCTGCTTTGTGCTATTAGCACAAATATATCCTCTAAGAGGAGATATTTATCGGAGATAAAGTCGCTGTAATTAATCAATTGTAAATATAAAATATTTGAGTGACAAATTAATAAATACAATTAATGATTTTGTACCGCAATCAATTAGTTTAATAACTCGAACTTAACTTGCACGTATTATCCTGTAATTAGGGTTGTAAATCACAAGATGTTTTAATTTTAATTTTTCATGTAGTTGAAGAAAGTAGATCAAACTAAATGTATCTTGTCTAAAATAGGCACGAGTTAATAAAAACAGTTCTAAAGTCTTATAAATTTATAAATAGATCCTTGTGTTGTACTTAAATCAAACTAAATCACATTCAATATAACATATCTTTTGCTATATATTTCACCTTGTATGTCTTTCTTATGTTGTAGTGGATAACAGAGAAGGCCGGTTAAACGTCGCTCATAGATTACCGTGACACAGTCCACGCTTTGGTTGTGTGGCTTTTTACTCCGGTTTAGCGGTAAAACTTCAAACCCTTCGATTTCCTCACTCACTCAGCAAAACACAATCCAAGTACTCTTTCACGGTGGTATTCTGTGAATGCCTGGGTATATAACAAAGAATTCCTTCTGCACATCTAGGTTGCTCCTACATATTCAGAGTTAAGCTTTAAATAAGTAAAATGTGAGTATTAATAAATAGTTACATTAATTGAATACTTGTTAAGAAACTTTTTTGGATGAAATCCTACTTTACAATAGACCAAATAAAAAAAATTATATTTTGATCTAGATATATAAGCTATGAAGCGCCGGCTTAGAATTGTGCTTTCCCAAATCATCCCGTGGGTGTCGTAAGAGGCGACTAAGGGAATACCGGAGGGCGGGCAGCAGCGTCCTCTGCGGACTATATAACTGAACTGCGATCGCCAACAAGCCTGCCAAGCGTGGCGATTATGGCAAACATCTCCCCAAGGGAGAAGCCTATGTCCAGCAGTGAACGTCTTACGGCTGAAATGATGATGAAGATGATATAAGCTCCATATATGATCGCCCAACTAGAAAAAGTAATGCCATCATTCCATATTTCTATCGTCCATGTCACCTCGATGTTTATCGTTCCACAACTGAGAATTAATCACCTGTCTGCAAGTTTTTCAAACCAATATTTATTAAAAAGAGCGTTCCTATGCCTTAAAAGCTTGCAACGCACCCGTGACTCAACAAGGATTGGGATATCCATGGGGAAACCGCTACTTTTAGGTGCCTCCTACTTGTTTGACTCCCTATTAAAAAAATTTACAGCAGATTACGTAACAGAAAGAAATCGCTCTCATGTCAATATTTAATACAAGACATTTCTTTTATATAATATTGTTTTATATAATATTGTTTTATATAATATAAGTTTTAGATATATTTGCAAAGAGATTTTGGTAAAAATATTTCAACCCTACTTGTAATCCATTTGGGAAATTCCCGTACATTCCGTTTCAAAATTATTTAAATTAACACGGCTGCTTTTATACAATAATTAAATTTTTATATTTAAGTTTTACCCGCGAAGAATATTGATATAATTTAAATATATGAGAATCCACAGTACTTACTTTTCAAGATAATTTTCTATAACACCGTTTCATTCATATTTTGTGAAAAACAATATTAGGTTTTATTTAAGAGAAATGAATGTGCATAACTTAGTAACAGTGAAGGGAAGAGCTGTCATGTAACTGCTTACTCAATCTTACAACATGCCACCTCAGTCTGTTAGAACCGATTACAGACTATAAATTATGGATATTTTTTTTAATTTGAATAGGCAGGTACTGTAATTTATGAATGAAAAATGTAAACTTTTGAATTTTGTAAAAATTAAATCTCTATAATTTACATTTATAATGAAAACTGATACTAGTACGAAGGGTTATGACGAAGAAAATTACGAACTATGTAATTTTTTATATAAAACAGTAGGTAAACTAGGTTTATATAGGCAGAAGCCGGAGGACAGTTCTTTCTTAGCTCTATGCTCTTTTTTGAAGATCTCCGAGTCGTCATAGTTTGTAAATACTTCAGGCAGTTGGTACTACAATGGCGACACAAAATTCATTAAAATATCTCAGTTGCGGAGCGATAAGCAACAAAATGATACGGATAACTGAAAAATTCTGTATGTGTTCCATGCATTAAGTTATAACTTATATATTTCAATTTATATCAAAAGCTTATAAGCAGTTAAGAACCATATCACCAAAATGACAACAAAAAAGAAGCCTGCGACTTATCAGCGGAGAGGTTTTTTGCTGACGGTACAACAAAACAAGTCAATTTGTATTTGTCTAAGAATAAAGCAGCGTACCAATGGGCTATTATTAAAAACGCACTTCATTTATCTCTACATACTTCTGTAGCGCCTTTGCTTACTGTAATTGACCTATTTCAAACGGAACGTAAATACTAATTTTCAAAAATATTTGTCGACTGTTGCAGAAGTACAATGTGAGAATACGTGGAAATATTATGATTACATTTCTTTTAATTATTTCACTTTGTTATTTTAATAATAATTATTTAATGACTTAAGAACAAGTAACATAATTCGGGTGAATGTTTTTTTTTTAATTTCATACGATTGTTTCAAGGTACAGATGAAATTTTATAGTCTGTGAAATATCAAGTTTGATGATGAAATTTAGCTGCAAGACAAACAACTATTTAGAATATTCTCCGTGATAACTGCGATCACAACTATTATATATGAATATTTTTTTTTATAAAATTCCAAGTAATTTTCCTTATAAATTGCAACATAAAGGCTTTGTTTCAAGAATAATGGGATATTTAAGAGTCTCTGGAGCAGAAATCTAGTTCATATTATCTATATCTGCGCTGAAACAAAAGTGGAAATATCTTGATTGTGATTATTCATTGTGAGAGAGGTTTGTACCAACCCTTGCTTTATTAACTATTGGTTTATTCTTAACAACTTCCAGGAAGGATTAAAATGTTTTGCCTCCTACTGTAATTATTAACTTTGCCACTCATTTCTAGGTTTTTATAAATTTTTAAAGTTTTTTTCAACATAAAATTATATTATTTCAATTTACGGAACGTAAACCTTATGATAATAACAAATTCTGGAAAGCTGTCAGAAATAACAAAAAACATAGAACTATTCCTTTCTTTTCTTTAAATATATTTTTATGGCATAGCAGGCAACAGAGCAGGTTCTCTTCTATGTTAACGAATCACCGCCGACCATGGACAACCGCACCTCATTTGCCATTTGGTTGTGTTTCCGGCTTTTTACATCGCTTAAGCGGTATCTATTCAGGCACTTCCGATATCTTCACTTAGCGAAATACGGTACAAGTACTGTTTCACGCTGATGTTCCGTGAACTCTTGGTATGATACCACATACAAGCAGTCAGACCGGCAGCCCCTATTATTGTCAGCATATCCCACGGGTCTATTCTAAACTCAGATCTTTTTTATAGTATTCTGTCTCGTTTTTGAAACTATAAAAGCAGGTTTGCATGAGAGTGACAGAATGGTTAAGACATTCTTTCAAGTATGTGTATATTAACTTGAAAGATAAATAATAAATAAAAAAGCGATAAGATATAAGAAATAAAAAGCGTAAATTCATTAAAAATGTATTTTATTTCATTTATTGTGCTCTCCATATTTAAAAAGGGGGTTTTAAAGACCCGAAATTAATTACAATATTTATGAAATTTCAAACTATACAACGCGAAACAATTAAATATAAAAAATAAATATTGCTTAAAATTAAACAGGTAATAAAAAACTACTTGACGGTCGAAGTTGGCTAGGAACCATTTTACAAAAACAAATAGATACCTATACAATTTGTAAATAATTTTAGTTGCCTGTGATCACAGATTGGTCCTATCTGACCATCTTTGATATAGACTATTCAAGATATTCATAAAAATTGTAGAAATTGAATAGCAATCAATTTTAATACTCAGGTGATTTGAAAATGTATTATAATTATCTAGAGATGAGGATAATGTAGTAACTTTTTGGAACGGCAGATTTAAATGATAATTACAAACATGCTTTTAGCACCAGTAATAACCTTCTACTTGACAGATCTGGACACCGAGTTCCCTATTTTACACTGTTTTGGTATTGGACATTAAATACATACAATGACATGTATTCCGTATAACCACTTCCCTTAATCGGTCTCTATACCGATTTTTGTTCTATATCTGTCCAAATTGAATTGAAATAGAAGACTCGGAGCCTAGGAAATATACAGAAAATCGTGATCATGCGACATAATATTAATTGTGATATGATTATAAAATTCAACTCGCTAGTTCTAGCCTAACTATTTTTACAATATCTACATCTCTTCGCATTACCTTAAATAAATTTTAATAGTTTTATCATTGCAATTAATTTAGGACTAGCTCGAAATAACTTACAAGATGAAAACTGTAAACTAGATACATATTTGTACAAAAATATCTAGACGGAAAACAATTTACAATGCACTCGTAGGTATCTGAATGAGTGTTGTGGACTTAAAAGTAAGACCACTTTTGTACAGAATCAATTGGAAAAACTACAACTATCCTCACATATTGCAACAAACGTAGCACAGAGCCTACTCGCCCGCGTCGATATTTTGAATAATTCATTTCACGCTGTCACGGATCTAATGTCGTTATAGATTAGCCGGCTCTAAACACCATGTGCACAGTTCATGCGCTGCTTTTAAGGAATAATAATATCACTATAACTGAACAAGGCGAGGCCCATCACTGCAGACCGGAAGTAAAAGCTCCGAGTGCACGTCACCTCATGATAGCGGAATTTCCGCTGACAATCTATGCCTCGACGAGGCCCTGGTACCACAGGTTCCACATGTATTATTGCTATAGCCTGAATCAGATCCAAAGGACGAGTCTCCGCTGGGTGGCTTAGGGGATGCCCTGGGTCCTCTCCAGCAACCTATACCAGGTAATTCTCCTCCGGGCCAAGCACCACCAGCGCTTATAGGCATCGGACCAGGTGGCCTTGCTCCCACTGTACCCACTTGTGGATATAACCTTAGTAGAGCATCCAGCAAAACTCCTTCATGGAACTCTGAGGGATCCGGCGGATGCACATGTCTGGGTATTCGGTGAGCGCGTCGCCTTTCGAGAGACTTCGGTCTGCGATCAAGGCGCTGCTGTCGAGGTCGATGCGGGAGAGACTGGGGCGGTCTCGCGCACGTCCGACAAGGCAGGACATCCCCAACAAGACTCAGTTCGTCTTCAGCGAAGTGATCGTCACTGTGGACCGAATCGTCGGATCTATGGGGCAGCTCTTCATAGACTGGTGCGTTACAAGTATTGTTGCAAGGATTTCCACCTCGCCACGGACCGCCACCGGTACCACAAACAAACACTCTGCCTTGACAGTTCGGTCGCTTCGTTTCCACCATCTGTAAATTAATATAATATGATAGCTCAAGACTTACTAATCAAACAAATATTAACGCTATCAGAAACTATTTTAAGAGCCTTGTAAGATGCAGCTAACTGGTATTGGAAGCCTATCACGAAGCGAGAGATATCGGGTTGATTTCCCAGTAAGAATAATAAAAAATAACTAATGGTACACAGAATATACAATGTAAAACAGTAGCTATTTTTACTTTGTTTCACTTAGTAAGTGAAGATATCAGAAGCACCTGAAATTATACAACAAAAACAACTAAAGCGCGGATTGAGGCGCAGTTGTCCATGGGCGGAGGTGATCTCTTCTCATAAAGAAAAGTCGCATGTTTCGTTGCCAGCTCAAAAAGCTATATTTTTTGCTAAATAAGTGATATAACTATGAAGATATAATTTCTGATTGTTGAAGTAAAGTATCAAAGTTTAAGTTCGGGATATCAGTATATTAAAACTAACCTCTAGTTGAGGCTCAATATCAGGTCTCTGCGGCAAGGGTGGTCTCCGAGGCAGGTCTTGCAGGTCTTCGTATAAGGGTGCAGGCGGTGGCATTCTCCTCTGCGATCCGGAACTTTGGCTCGGCGCTGTAAACTTCGATGGCAGCAGATTTGTCACTTTTCTTTTATGCCTGCAGACAAAGAAGTTACTTTAGTTAGTGGACGAACTATATGAATGCCTGTACGATGTATTAGACAGGAATACTGAAAACGTCACATTTAACCATTGCGTCAAGAACATAACGTCAATTGATAATATAGTCTCTCCATTTATCAATATTTATTCAAATTTATTTGAATTGTTAAGCGTACTCTATAGAATCTTCAGTTTATAATTATAGAATACGACCCGGAAATAATTATAAGCATAGAGAACGAGAGTCACAGGATATCCATTTCAAAGTTATTACAGAAATTAAATGCACGATGAAAACAATATGTCACGTAACCACGCATTTCACTCCTACGCAGTCAAAGTTTATTGTATAGGCACGCGTTAATTATTATGTAAATATTACGATACGAGAAATAATTATTATATTTAATTAAAAATTATTATATATTAAATAATATTTCTTTACTTCTTACTGTCTTCATGGCTGTTGACGACTTTAGTTAAAATTTATCTGATAATTATTTAATGCGATATAAACCGATGAATGCTAATCGAGAAACAATTCTTGTAATGTATTTCACTGAGTGAGTGAGGATATTGGTGTGTTAAAGCCGCTTAAACAGTTAAAAAAGTCGACAACAGAGCGCGGATTGAAGCACGCTTGTCCATGGACGGTGGTGATGGAAACCAGGAAACCCGCCTGCTCTGTTGCCCGCTATACCATAAAAATAAATAAATTACCATATCTATAGTAAACAATTTCAAAGCTGAAATGTTGTTTGTGTAGAACAAGGACAAAAGATAACCTAAATTT
>DWCF01004205.1:0-17160 GCA_018230265.1 Delias oraia
GGTGAAGTGTCCTTTAGTCGCCTCTTACGACATCCCATTAGGAAGACTGGGAGTGGTACTATTCTGATCCGGTAACCTCTCGAAAATTTGTGTTTAATGGTACTTAATAATAATATTAAACTCCTTTATTCCGAAAAAAATATTTTTTTATGCTATAACAGTCGACGGAGCAGGTGGATCTCCTATCTGGGAAGAGAACACCGCCGCTCATGAACAACTGCGCCATATTCCGAGCATTGGTTGTGTTGCTAGCTTTTTACGCCGCTCAATCTGCATTTTTAAGGGCCTTCGATATCCTCACTCACTCTACGAAACACAGTATAAGTACCGATTCACACTGAGTATTCTGTGAGCCCATGGTATCAATCTCTTCAGACGACCCGGCCCAATTAGTGCGTCAGCATATTCTTCAGTATGGCTCTTCCACAGACGAAATATACAACGATTCCCTTTCAATTTGAATGAATTTGAATGCAATTCCAATAATGTTACTATCTCTGATCTCGGCGTGCCTTCTGGCAAAGAGGCCTCCAGTAATTTCTACTGTTAACAGTCCTTCCCTTGCAGTACAGCTTGTACTTAGCTGCCATTTAAGAGATAGGTGCGTTGTAATATTTTAAGAATATTTTGAAAGCTTCTATCTACATCGATAAACGATTCTATCGATATAACGGTGTCCCATTCCACACTTCACTATTTACTTTAAATCGCGTTATATTACAAACAGAGAATGAAACGTGCTGTATTTTCCTGAAAGTTTGATAGTCTACAAAGAGGTGGAGCTTGCTGAAGAAAAAGTGGACTGTATTTACAAATTGTAGAGTTGAGAATCCTTTGTTCTTAATAAAAGGCTCTGTATGTTGTTTTCGGATGCAACTTATTTGAGAAAACACGCGCAAGTGAGACAGATGTATTGTTTTATATGGGTGTAAGCGAGTGAGGTATAGACTAAATTTACGAAGCCACAGGTGGTGTGCCTCGGGTACAGTCAGCGGAGAGATTCGTTTATTTCTATTCAAAAATAGTAAAACCTTTATTTGGACTTCCGTTTTCAATATCAATTAATATGAATGCAAAATTTTTTTTAAATTTCACACAAATGCGCAAAAAATAAGAATTAATTTATTAAACAAAGCAATAAAAAGAATTTTCCAGTAGTAATACACTTAAAAGTATTTACTAAGTAGGTCATACAAAACTTTACACACGTGTTTAAAGGTGGTATTTTTTGAAGTATTTATTTATGTAAACACATGAAATCTTCTCACGTTGAATTTTTTTTTTATGATATAGCGGACATTGGAGCAGGTGGGTCTCCTATATGGTAAGAAAACACAGCCGCGCATGAAGAACCACGACACAGTCCGCGCATTGGTTGTGTTAATGGCTTTTTACGCCACTTAAGCGGCATTTTAGGGGTTCCGATATCCTCACTAACTCAGCAAAACACAGTAGAAGTACTTTTTCAAGTACAATTACCATTTCACGGTGAGTATTCTGTTAGCCCGTGCTATCACATCTCTACCCCGGGTGTGACAATATTAAGACATTCGCCCGGCCAATGTCAAGCCCTTCCTGAGACCGAATAAATTATAAATTAAATTATAATTTTTCGGACTGGAATTCGAACCCGATACCTTTCGCTTCATGGTAGACTATAAATATTAATTATTGATAAATAATATCAAAATTCAATTTAATTTGTATTTTCTAAATATGTTTAATGATCTTGGAATTGGGTAAAAAGCCTATAAAATAAAATACTAACTATATTTAAAAATTACCTTATATTATTATATTATATTTTCTAACACTTTTCTGTAATTCAGTCTGCTTTACATCACATATTAAGCTGAATTTTTTCCAAAATCGACTTTAACTTTGACTTTGCAATATAAAAGTTCATAGGCGCTTGAAATTTTTAATTAAAATGGCCTATGATAAGCGATATTAATGTAAAGATATCTAATCAGAAAACTAATCTGTAGAGCGTGATCAATTCATGACAGAAACATGACCTTCATCTAGAAGCTTCTATGTCCGTAAATGGTAAACTGTAAATGCAAAAACTGTCCTTATTCTGCCCTTTTTACATTTGCGAGTCAAACTATGCCAATATGTTACAAGGTTACAATAAAAGGAATATATTCCAGAAATCTAGATTAATGGAAAATTATATTTTTATAAACACTTGTGCAATAAAATACATAGGAGCATGTGTAGTTTATTTATAATTAGAAATTAAGTATTACAAGAAGTTTTGTTCAGACAGATGATCCATATACAGCAAATAAAAAGATATAGAGTCGATCAATTTTATATTGTTGCAAAGTTTTTTGAAAAATTTTATAGTCACGATTTCAACACAACCAATTTATAAAAAGAAAACTAAATGTATATTTATGCACTTTAATTAATACGAAGTCAGCTATGATAATAAATTAAATTAGGCAACAATATTTTGTCTAGACTTTTAACTTATTTCTACAAAATCTGTATATTAACCATATAAGATTTTTAATATCAAAAGTTCACTGGCACTGCTTATACTTAACCGCTGTTAAATAAAATGATGTACCGCTGTAACAGCTGTAAATGATGTAATTTTATTTAACAATCTTATAGAAAACAATATTAATTGCCAATAATTAATTGGCAATAGTTGAAATATGAATGTTAAGAAGCAATTTAATAGCGTCCAATAAAATTCGGTTTAAGTGTCCTTACGTCAACCTTGCTGCTCACATTGAAGCAATGCTAATGCCAGAGAATCTAGGTCTAATTAAATTTCAAAACGAACACAGAAACGAGGACGAAGCTATATGATACAGACGCTAAACTTATCTTGTAAATACTGCAAGTGTACCAAAGTTGTCAAATGATTTCGATACATTTTGTTTATGGAAACGGCGGTAAGCGAACAGGAGATTCAGCCAGGATAAGCGGTCCTATGCAGAGCCGCAGTTGCGTTACTGGGACTATACTTTTATATAGCCTAAAATATTATTTACGGTAAAACGCTTCTGTATTGTTTTGCTGAATAAATGAGAACATCAGAAGCCCTTGAAATTATACCGTTAAAATGGCGTAAAAAGCCGAAAAAACACAACCAATGGTTTATATCACAGTAGTCTATGGACAGCAGTGATCTCTCAATACAGAGAAAACCGCCGCGTTTCCCGCTGTAGGTACCATAAAAAAATGGAATTCCTTTTTTGAAGGAGGTTAAAAACTCCTTGAAGTGGTCCTTGTTGCATTTTCGCATGCGGGTGTACACAAACTGTTGCGCGGGGCAGACAGATACGACTAAAACACTTGTATTGATTTTGTTCGATCGCAACTGAGACGGTTAGTAAGGCTTCTTTACATCTAACTGCGTAATGCATGTGTTTCACGATACATACGAAAATAATCAATAATTAAATTTCTAATTAATTCATATTAGGTTTTAAAACTATTACGATCTATTAAAATTGATGAAAAATGGACTATACATCAAGTACAATTTTAATAACGAAAATTATTATGAAAGCTTCATAGGACAACAAATGATGATGGTTTACATGATGGATGCTTCAGCATTTCTCTCCCACGAGAGCATATGTGGACGCACTAATTGGACCGGCTCGTCTGAAGTGATACCAAGGGCTCACAGAATACTCAGCGTGAAACGGTACTTGTACAGTGTTTCTCAGTGAGTGAGGATATCGGAGGCCCTTAAAAATATCGGTTAAGTGGCGTAAAAAGCCGACATCACAACCAATGCGCGGACTGTGGCACGATTATCCATAGGCAGCGGTGTTTTCGTACCACATAGGAGACCCACCTGCTTCGTTGTAAGCTATATTATTAAAAAAAACATTTACTTTACTTATTAACAAGCCAAATTATATTATAACATTGACATAACAAAATCTAAAAGAATGATTATGTTATAAAATCCTATACTTTTCCTCACCCAGGGCAAGCGGTCCTCCGCCCATGGACACCCTCAGCCCTCGCAGAGCGGCGAGTACGTTGCCGGCCTTTGAGGAATGTGTAATAATTAACTTAGTGATTTGTGTAATAAACAGCATCTAAGAATCAATGAAATCAATTACATTCGTTGCGTCTAGACGAAATTAAGGAGTACGCAAAAAAACTGGACAAGCTTTGTCTCGTCAAAAGTGCCTTAAGTGGGGCGAAGAAAATCAATACAGGGTGGGCCGAAGGGGGCAACTCTAAGTGGACATCAGGTTATTTGTCTGTTTATGAATACGCTTCTCAATGGTTTCACCTAATGGTGATTACAAATTGCTGTTTATTTACCATCTGTGAAAGAGGAGTATTGTTTTAACCTGGATTTCTAAATCATCATCATTTCAGCCGTAAGTCGTCCACTGCTGGACATAGTTCTCCCCCTTGGACTATATTCTAATATATTTATATATTTCTAAATATATAAACCAATTTATTTTTCACTCTTGGGAGAGCCATGCTGAAGCATATGTGGACGCACTAATTGGGCAGACTCATCTCACATGACACCACGGACTCACAGAATACTCAGCATGAAACGCTACTTGTACTTTGTTCGCAGAGTAACTGAGGATATCGGAGGCCCTCATGAGTGCCGCTTAAACGGCGTAAAAGCCGGCAACAAACCAATGCGCGAACTGTGGCGCAGTTGTTCATGGGCCGCGGTGTTTTCATATAGGAAACCCACCTGATCAGTTGTCCGCTATAGAATAAATATCTACTTTGGTTGAACATTGTAAGATTTTAAAATTCCTTAACACAGAGTATCTACAGGTATACTATAAGAACTCAGTAAAGGGCGCGAGTGCATTATAACTCCACCGCAGCCATGTAAACAAAAATTAAGGAGTGATATGTCAACTGCTTGTTGATTCCACACTCAACCTATATTTGTACGTGGATATTTAGATATCAAAACCAATATTTTGCCCTGCATAATACAAGCTATAGGAAAATGGAAAAATTCGCGAAATCTAGCATCTATTTATCGGCATTTTTAAGGGCCTCCGAGATCCTCACTTATTCTGCGAAACACGATACAAGTACCGATTCACTCTGAGTATTCTGTGAGCCCGTGGTATCATTTCGGACGAGCCGGCACAATTATAGCGTCAGCTATACTTCAGCATGGCTCTCCCACGAGAGCGACAGCATTAAGATACTCGCCCGGCCACTATCAAGGCCTTCCAGAAACCGAATAAATTATAAATTAAATTAAAATTTCCCGGACCGGGATTGGAATCCGATACCTCTCGCTTTATGGTACACTTTTAAAACCATTAAGGCAGGAGGCTCTCGAGTACTTAATTGGTACTACTACTTGGGTACCTTCAAAAAATACCGTAAATAACCAAGCTGGCAGCGCATCCGCAGCTGGGTGTCGTAATATATGGAGTTACTGTAGGATAAAACTTTTCAAAATTCTTTATTTTTTATTATATCTATTGCTATGTATAACTGAAAGTAAATTTTTCAGTATATTCTAATATTATATAGACACAGTTTTGAATCAAAATTGTCTAAACCTATCTTAAATTGTCTAAAATATCTAAACCTTGCTTTAGTAGAATAAGTTGTAGAAAATTATAAAAGTAATCATATAAATAAATATAAGAAAAATGGTGAAAATATCAGGTTTCATCTATTATTCAGCCAAATAATAATACTATAAACAAAATTTTCATTTAAGGATATGCAGGGTTAGGCGCTGCTCAATATAAATATAAAATTTCATGAGAATCGGTCCAACAGTTTCAGAGCAGTCATGTTACAAAAAGTATGAGAGAATTTTTATTAGATTTTCAAGTGTCGCAAATATTATTTCCAGCAATCGTGTAAGAAGCATTACGGAGCGATTCTAAAATGGGATTTGCTTGAGATGGACCAAAGGGAAGCCAAAGCCGAACAAAATCCAATAACGTTATAAATCTATTTTAAAACATTTGATACACGGTACTTGTGAAAAATCTTTACTATAATTATGTAAAGTCGGAAGTAACTGTCTGTATGACGCTAAATCGATTTACTTGAAATTAACCACAGAGATACACTAGATCTCAAAATACTATTTTTAATACTGTGTCTAACACCAGGAATTGATGTATAACTCCAAATTTGGACTGGAAATTTAAGAATTTATACTTTGCAGCACAAGAATTCTTCAGCAATTCTGTGTATTAAGTAACATTTAATAATTATTATATATTTCATAAATATTATTTTTATAATTAGATAAATATTCGTTATTTTAGTTTAATATTATCGCGAAATAAACAAACAGAATGCCTAGCTTGAAATAGTACTTGTACTCTTTTACTGAGTGAGTGAGGATATCTAAGGCTCCTGAAATTATATCGCTTAAAGGTTTGTTCATAGGCGGCGGTGTTCTCTTACCCACCAGGAAATCTACTTGCCCCTTAATCCGCTATACCATAAAAAACAGCCAAGAGACCATGTGGTATCGTGGAAGCCCGCTGAAAGACTTAAACAGAGATTATAATATGAAATAGTGCGGATGTTTAAATCTATAGTTTTGTCATAAAGTGCATATTGAAATAGTAAAACAATAGATAGGAATTTAGTATTCTAAACATAACCTATTCTATAGCGAAGGTCACCGTTTGTTTCAAAACCAATTGTGAGAATAACTATTTGAATAGTCAAAAGTTATTGTTTCAATTTTTATTATGTCATACCCTTGATTCATAACTGGGATAAGTGTGATGAATGAATTAATTACCATAGTTGGAAATATGTTTTTTTGGTAATAGCTTCTTGTTGGTCAGAGCGAGAAAATTTAGTCGTCAGATCTACAATTATCCAGCGTAAACATTTAACATTTGATTCCCGGAAACCAAACCCAGGACACATAATACATTCATGTATTATGTGCTGGAATACAAAGTAACAAAAAACATAGAATTCAGGATATGAACAAACCTTTTTTACATGCAGGAAATACTGCAGATTATGTTGATTCGACATTAAATATTGGGTCAGGCCACTGAATAACGCATTCAAGGTTAGGTTCTGATACAAATATCTAATGGTTTTTTAACATTTTGCTTTCAGTTATCATGATTCTAAGAGCCTTACCTGTCTCCGATCATTGGATTTTTTTATAGTAAAGCGGACAACGGAGCAGATGAGTGTCCTATATGGTAAGAGAACACAGCCGCCCATGGACTACCGCGCCAAATTTATTCGATCTCTGGAAGGGCTTAAAAGTAGCCGGGCGAGTGTCGTGCCTGTGGGAGAGCCATGCTGAAGCATATGCTGACGCACTAATTCTGCCGGCTCATCCAATGTGATACCACGGGCTCACAGAATACTCAGAGTGAAACGGTACTTGTACTGTATTTCGCAAAGTGATTGATGATATCGGAGCCTCTTAATAGTGCTGCTTAAGCGGCGTAAAAAGCCCACAACACAACCAATGCGTGGACTATGGCGCGGTTGTTCATGGGCAGTGGTGTTCTCTTACCCACCTGCTCCGTTATCCGCTTTAGAATAAAAAAATCTGTTTTTGCTCTACTTAACCTTATATGTTTTCAAGTTATTATATGAGACATAAAATTTAGAGTAGTGATGCAAATCTCTAGGCGAGTGCATAATATTTGTCTAGACGAAACTGCATTTTGTCGAGGACAGTCCACTAGTTTTCGTTCAATTTATACATACATTCATATTTGATGGAGCAGCTTGCGATTTCTTTTAATAGATCAAGGTTAAATTTTACTTATTTTTATTGTATAGAGCGCAACACCGTAAACTTGCCGCCCATGGACTACCGTGGCACAACGCGTGCTTAGGCTGTTTTACCGGATTTTTACCTTTTCCTCACTCACTCAGCAAAAGTACAAGTACTGCTACAAGGTGGTATTCTATGACCCAGCTTAATTATTCCATGAGCGTATGTTTCAGCATGAGTCGCCCACAGGTTAGACGGTATTGACACTCTCTCGACCATTACCTATAGGTAACCTTACCTAACCATATAAGCCTTTAAAAATGTGAATAAATTTAGGGACAAGCAATAAAAACAACAGTTTCTTTTAATGTTATAGCGGACAACGGAGCAGATGAGTCTCCTATATGGTAAGAAAATACTGCGACTCATAGACAACGGCGCCACAGTCTGTGCATTGGTTGTGTTGCTGGCTTTTTATGCCACCTTAATGGCATTTAGTATGGGCGATAATTCAGCGAAACAGTAGAAGCACCGTTTCAAGTACAACTATCATCATTTCACGCTGAGTATTCTGTGAGCCCGTGGTATCACTTCGGATGAGCTGAGCCAGTTAGTGCATAACCAAATGCTTCAACATATCTCTGCCACTCCAAATTTGCATCTCCAAAGACTTTTGTGTTAAAAAAGATAAAAAAGTCGTGTAAATATTGTATTGTACATTGTATTTGCACTTTAAGTTTGCTTTACGAAAATTAACACTCAAGTTCCTGACATATAGTGTTGCCCAAATTCAAGACCAAGACCGCCTAATTTTAGCAAGACCAAGACTGACCGTGGAAGACTTGAGCAAGAACAAGACTAAGCCTGCAAGACTAGCGCGTCTTGCAGCTATTTTTTTTGGCAGTGATTTTTGCAATTTCTCATTAAAATTTTAGACATATTTTAAAAATCTGGTTGGTCTTTTAAATTCAACCTCAAAATGTTCCTCTTCTGAAAGGTTTTTCTAACATCTGAAGTAAACTTTAATAAATATCATTAGTCTAATAGGTAATTTCAAGACTTGCAAGACTTGCTGCAAGGCCAAGACCAAGACTGGGAGTGCAATAGTAAGACCAAGACCAATACCAGATGTATTGGCGCAAGACCAAGCCTAAGCGAAGTCTTGCATTTGGGCAACACTACTGATATAATAGTTACGTAAAGAAAATGATTCTATTTAAAGGTACAATATTATAAAACAACACAGTAAGCTATTTAAGTAACGTGCAGCGTGTTTTTCGAGATAAACAAAATTCCATACAGCGTCAAATTACGCGGAGCTGCATGAGAAAACTAGTCCAAATAAATTCGCATGAAACATGAAACTGTGTCTCTTATTCTATACAGCAACTTAAATGTTTTTTGTTTCAGTTTCCACAACATTTTAATGAATCATTATGTATATATATTTTTGTTTGTAGTTTATTATTACTAAATAAATAATGAAATCATTTTATTCAACATAAATACAGAAATTCAGCTCGTTGAACGTCAAAATGAGTATTTTTTATTTTATAGTGGACAACGGAACAGGTGGGTCTTCTATACGATAATAGAACACTGACATACATGGATAAACGCGGCACAACCCGCGCATTGGAATTACAGCCGGCTTTTTACACTGCTTAAGCGGCACTTTTAAGAGCCTCCGATATCCTTACTCACTCTGCGAGCACAGTAGAAGTACCGCTTCACGCTGAGTATTTTGTGAGCTCGTGGTATCACTTCGGACGAGTCGGCACAAGTACTAAGTTCGTTAGCTATGCTTCACTACGGCTCTCTCACAGTTATCTACCACCGGTTCCAAGATAAACCCACAGATAAGAACCGGCGAAACAAAATCAGTAGGTGTAATTTTTCACTTCCGTGAGATATATACGTTATTATATTTTTTTATATTAAAACATAAAAAAATTAAACATTATAATATAATAAACGAAATTAAAATACACACAAAAAACTACTGAATTTTAAGGTTTTTTATGCTTGAAAACCTTCTAAGTCTGTAGTAAATGTGAAATAATATATTATTTTACCTACTAATAGTGTAATTGAACGGTAAACTTAGAGCCTTGTAGATTAAGCACAAGGTTGCACCTGCATGCTGTTTTCGTGAATAAAACCTGTCTCATGAAGGCCTTATGCCTCCGTAGTTCAACAGTTCATTCTTAGAAAGTCAAGATTCAGCTCTTTGACAAAACAAGGAAATATATATGATACAACTATATCTTACTAGGTATAATAATTTAACTTCCTGATCTACCAAAAATTTATTTAATTAGTACACATCTTCTACACACATAAAGTAAGTTTGAAAGATATTAAAATAGTAAAATATATAAATGATTATCATAGTTTTTATTTAATATAAAATGTGTCCTCGTAATGATAAAACCTTTGAGATATTTTTCTAAATACAGTGTTTAATAAGTTTAAAATTTTCTATTTAAGTGCATAACCTAGAGCGTAGGTACCAAAACATTGTCCTAGATACAATGACCTTACAACGACTTATCAAAGGACATACTACTCACTGCGATGTTTTTGTCAATATGTTTGATTTGATTTATTTTTTTATAGAAATTACCTATTCCTGGACAATATAAATTGTCGTATGTGAGACTTAGTTCGGTTTGGAAAAATTTAAGTACTTAGTTTTTAAATTTAATTTTCCATGAACAATAAAAAATATATTCTTCTATCACAATAAAATCAATCAGATCAAAATCATTTATTTAACATAGGAAAAATTTTCGTGATTTTCAATACTAGTTTAAAATTAGGTACTGTTGTAATTTACATATTTACAACAGTTAACGTCAAAAAATAATTTCACTTATATTTGTATATCTTTGTAAATGTTTCAATTTCATTAACCTTCTGTATTAAAACTATAAAGTTTGCTGTATGTGGGGTCTACAGAAAGGCTATTTATTCAAAGTGGTCCCGTAGCACAAAGTGGGCCGCGGATGCGTTTCCAGTCTGTTTGGGATAAATATGATCTTTTTATAAAGGATAAAACCTTTATTAGAAAATTGAAATGTCATTGAAAATACTTCTGCAGGCAGCTGCTGTGAGATATCGGTGATGCATGGCATAACATGCCATAAACAATGCTTAGTTTTAAGTTTCAGCTTAACTTACTTTGAATATATTTTGTTGAAAGCATATTTTCGCACTCGATGTGTCTATTAAACGTTGACGTCATTGTGGAACAAAACATCACGCAGTGTCCAACGCTATTGCTAGTTAGCCGAAATGGATACGGACAGACCATATCATAGAGACTTCTTTATTTTTTAAATGCACAACTATACATCTCATACAAGAAATCCATATCAACTTCGATAGTTTATATATTTTGTACTATATTGTCTCTATATTAAAATGGGTAATACAATCTGTATTTTTATAGCTTTTCGTATTATATATATTTAAATCATACATTTCATGTCTTCAGCTAATGTAACATACCAATAAATATTTAAAAAAAATTAAAACTTGTATAGTAATTATTTATGCAAGTAGGTAATATGAGATTTAGATAGTACGTAGTCCATTAGTTATCTCTTACCATCAGAAGACTCACTTGTACATAGTCCTTTATATTATAAAAAATCAGCAAAATGCAGTTTATGAAAAAGCAATTATTGTTTTTATAATAATAGAATAGTATCTAATAATCAAATTATGTTAATTATAATATATATATATATATTACAAGATGTGTTTAAAATTATTCCTTATAAGAGCTGTATATTTATTTTTTGAATTGGAGAACTTAAAAAAATAGCGTAGATAGTACGTACGTAACCCAAAAAAATCCGCGACGGACCCGTGGCTCTGCAAGGGCTAAGGATTCAAATGGGCCGAGGATCGCTTACCCTAGGTGAGCTTCCTGCTGATAAATATAATAATTTTACTGACTATTCCGAATTATCATAAAACGAAAGAATTATGAATACATATATATAAATAAAATAATATATTTATCAATAAAACTTCAGTGTTAATACGACTCCATTGCATATTTTCTCTTTCACTCAGTAAATCGCTCTGTGCTGAAAAATGTTGAATTTCGTGAAAACAAAACGACGGCTAAAACGAAAAATGAGACTGGAACAAAAATAGTGGCGTCGATGGAAAAAACGACATCGCGTGGGCTGCACTTATTGGGATATTTGGTAGGTACTTACTTTGGCTTAACGACACCCAGTTCCATTAGCTTTCTAAAAGATAGCTTATAGTAGCGTTTTACATACGATAGAACCCTGATTTTACCATACTATATGTATATATCTCAGCAAAGTACAGGTACAAGTATTGGTTTACGCTGGTATTCTGTGAGCACTTGGTATTTCTTGGGATGAGCCGGCCCAATTGAAAAGAGAGTCGACCAGTCGTTATCAAATCCTTCCAAAGACTGAATACATTATTAATTAAATTATATTCATATCGGGGATCGAGAAAGCGGTATATATAATTCCATAGTAGGTTACAAGACCGTTCGGTCATGAGGTCCTTACAGATTTATCTTAAACATAAATCTATTACATGTCAAATTAAGAATGCAAATTTTAACAGCTCACAGAATGGATTAGTTTATAATCTTTAATGATTCTATTCATATAGATACATTTTTTTAAATCCTCACTTTACATATTTATATAAAGACAATGCTATGACTTAGGCATGATAGATCCCTATTCTCAAACGTGCTTAATTCGTAACCAGAAAATCCGGTACAAAATCTGTCAAACTTAGGCTTTAGTGGGAGGAAGTTGCCTAAGGTACTACTTGATCAACGATTCCCAACCTATTTCAGCCACGGAGCCCATAATAAAATTAAAAGCAAATCTAATTAGCTATTCCTTTTAGTTAGTATTATCATTTATGCATGGTCCAGAGTTGACATCACGGACCCCCGTACAATCACTTTCGGATCTCGGAGTCCGTGGATCACAGATTAACAAACACTATACAAAATGTCTGAAACTGCAGGCGAAACACCATTAACAAAGGTCAGTTACCTGAAAAAACCTATCCGGTATTTACAGAAAAATATAAAAAACATGTTAATGACATGCAAAAGGCACTACACTAAAGACACGCATAATTACACCACAACCGAATCTTTTTGTATAGTGATACCATAGTTTAGACATGCACAGTAAGCTACTTAAGCTACTTTTTTGAAAATTTGCTTAAAATATCATTTTACCGCACTTCAACGCATCCCCAGTGCAGCAGTGGCTAGGGGTTTCCATGGCTGGAGGACCACTAATTCACCCGCGTAAACATCTCGCTCGTTTGCCTGCCTATTTTATAAATCTACAATGAAGCGAGAGGTATTGGTTTTGAATCCCGGTCCGGACAATAGTAAACTATAATTTAAACGGTCTCTGGTAGGGTTTGATACCACGGGCTCACAGAGAACTCAACGTGAAATGGTAGTCGTATTTAAAACGATGCTTCTACTGTGTTTCACCGATTGAGTAATTTTGGAGGCCCCTAAAAATGCAGGTGAAGAGGCGTAAAAAGCCGGAAACACAACTAACGCGCAGACCGTGGACCGGCGGTCCATAAGCGGCTGTGTTCAGAAGACCCGCCTGCTCTTTTTCCCCTACAACATAAAATCAAACGAGACAGAAAAATCAAATATCGATCCATCAGATTTCTTACAACTCAATCAATATAAAAGAAAAACACAACATGTACACATATGCACGAAAAGTTACCACTGCATGTTCTAAGGGCTGCGTGTATTTCGGGCGTCATTACGCACGGTAAGGCTCTATTTCGGCCCTCAGTGATTTCGCCCTTTTTTGCCGTTTAAATATAACCCGCTGTGAAATTGCACTATCCGTAATTATGCTGAAAATTTCAGGCTCCTGACGAATTTCTCCTTTTTCTAACTACGCCCTTCAACTGGCCTGAAAGATTTTTTTGATTTGTCGTGCCTACATCATTTTTGTTCATACTTATGTTAGACATTATTTTTGTACTTAAAAATAATGTCATGGTATAACAGACAACGGAGGCGGGACTTCTATATGGTAAGAGAACACCGCGACACATGAACAATCGCGCTAAAATCCGCTTTGGTTGTGTTGCTGGCTTTTAACGCCGCTTAAGCAGTATAGTTTCAAGGGACTCCGATATGCTCACTCACTCAGCGAAACAAGCACCTTTTCACTCTGAGCATTTTGTGAGCCCGTGGTATCGCTACAGACAAGTCGGTTCAATTATTACGTCAGCATGGCTCTCCCACTGTCGAAATTTAACCGAATTGTCCAATATAGATATTAAAACCTTATATCTTACCCAATTCTTACCGAATGTTAAAGATCTTACCGATTTAAAACTATCTTAGCCGATAGTCATGCTAAAGCATATTCTGCTGTGTTAATTTGATGTTTTACTAAGTTACTAACGTTACCGGCTCACTATATATAACCTATCGCTTAAGCGACATAAAAACCCGGCAACACAAGCGCAGATTTTGTGGATAACTCTTACAAGGTATCAGTTATTATATTATTATTATTTTATTACATAAAAATTAAATTTTTGTTATCTATTATAACAATTTCTTATAATATTTATGGCAGAGCTTGACTACAGATATTTTGTTTAGCCAAGTTAGGCGACATTTGTTGTTGCCACGATATGATGGGTACCTTTTATGAACGCGTTTGGATCCTTTACAAATATAAGTACTTAAAGTTTATTAAATGCTCAGTGGCACATTACGAGATAAAGTAGAATGTAATGTGCTAAAGGTGTTGGCTAGTTGAGATTCGATTCTGTGTAATCTCGTCAGGTTTCGCTGACTGCAGACGCCGGTCGCACACTCACGTACTGATAGCAAAAAGGATAAATATTTTTTTAAACATATTTAGACACAGAATAACAGCTTAATTTAGTACATTCATTTATGTCATTACAGATTTCTGTTGTAAAAAATCAATAACCAAACCTCAATACTGATATATTTTTTGATTTTTATAATTATAAACCAGTTAATAATACTAGTTGAGTACAAAAAGCTATAAATGCAATTTTAAAATAGAATCATTATTTTTATTATTAATTTTTTTGTTTCTGGTATCATACTTGGAAATATTTAATAAAAATAACGACAATTGTTCTGAAAAATAATAATTTCCCAACATCTTGATATCTCTTAAGAATACATAAGACTATTTATTTTTTAAAATTTTATATTCAAAAGTTGTCGTTGCTAACCGTCTACGCTTCCGTCGAGTTGGAGCCACTTTTGACGTCACTGTCCGCAAATTCACGTACTTTTGTGTTTGCATACCTATTACGCCGAGTTCTTAGTTTTTTTACCAACTTAAAATATATGCCACAATTAGTTAATTGGTATATTTACCCTGCACTTGGGAAAAAAACTTAAATACTTGAGTGACCGAAAAAATACAGTTTTTGTTGGAAAATATATTTTCCTACACACATACAGGTAGGCACTTTGAAAATCTCGTTTCCAAATGTTTGCCAACTACGGCAGTAGATAATTTATTTCAATATTGAAGGTTATTTATAATTTATTATAGATAGTTTTACAATTTTAAAAAAATATCGATATATTTAAATGTAAATTTAGCTCAACTAAGTAAGCCAACGCTTTAACGTGACACGCAAAAATAGTACGGAACTTTAATTTCCTACGAACGGACAATGACGGGACGAACAATAGTTTTATTCAAACGATATAAGCATTGTTTGAACGACATATTTTATAGATTTTATTCCACTAAAATATCCTATTTATTTGACGAGATCCGTTGATTCTATTATTTATAGCTAATTTCAAAACAAATCCATAGACTAAAAAAGGTCTGTGAAGTTATTTTTAGCAAAGGTATATTATCAATTGACAGACAAAAGACAATGAATATTTTGGAGCACATTAGAGTGTTCGAAGAATGTGTTCGAACTCAAACATCGGCTCAAGTGGCCTTCTGTGGAATTGGCGCGGAAATTTTTGTTATCTTTTAGTCTTCCCCGAATGGATTTCGAGAAAGCAAATTCAGCAGCGCTAAAATGTCATTCTATACCTAATAATTAATATTAAAAAATATAAATAATTGATATTATACCACAATCTTTACATTTATATCGCTGAACAAATATTAAATATATTATATAATTTAGTTTTCATTATTTAACATCAAATTAGCGTATTCATTATACAACATATCACACTAATAAAACTAGTCTGATATTTTGGACACGGTTTTAAGGAATGCTCATCTTAGCACCCGTCTCATATTGACATTTTATACGTCGTGACAAGAGTGCATTGTTAGTTTTGGTTTTCAGTTACGTTAGACGAATTTCGATATTAGCTGATACATATTGTAATTAGTATTGATACATAACTATATTAAAGTAGTTTGCCCCGTAGACATTACAGTTATCCATAAATACTACGTGATTAGCCTCACAATACAAATAGGTACCTACAGCGTACATAGACCCCTAATCATTAAGTAATAAAACGTGAGAAAAACGCACAAACGCACAGACAATTCAATGTAAAGATCAAGACCCTTTATTATTAGCGAATGACAAGCGGAGCGCAATTCATAAACCAAAATACATTGACCCACGGAACGTGGAATAAGCAACCTTACAATTAAGCAAAACGAGTGTAATTAAATAGCTACATGGCTCCGATTATGATGGATGTTAGAACGTAAATGTCAAACCTTAACCTCAAAACCGTGACGACGCCATATTAGTTACGTTCGGGCATTCTAGCGTCTAACGCGCGCTGAGTAGGTTGACCAAATATCCCCTCGTGTACGGATTCTTATTAGAAAAAAAACATTGACAGTTTAATTTATATTTTTCATAAATTGAACTTTAAAATATAATTTTAACCTATTTGATTGGTTTATTACTTTAAATATATATTTAAAATCACAAGTTATTATTCTTTTTAAAAAATTCTTTGAGATTTATTTAAAAAAAATAGTTTTTTGTAACCCAATACTATACAAATTAAACTTATTATTTTTTTCCAAATTTATGCATTGAAAACAAACGTTTACAATTAAAATTATTAATCAAAAATGACGTTTTAATTTAGTATATATTTAGTAATTTTTTGAAAATATCAATCAAATAAAACAGAAAAACTGCAATAAAATAATATCAAAACGTTTTACATATAAATATCACAGTAGATCAAGAAAGTTATTGTTTTATCTTAGTTTATAGATTATCTATGTGTATAGATATCTTATAGTATAAGGTCTTGATAGAAACAGATAGCGACAGATCATCCGCTTCAAAAATTCTAATCCTGACCACCTTCTTCAGACGTGAGGGACCGACTCAGAGAAGGAAAAAGAGATAGTATAAGGTGTTTCAATCATCATTTA
>DWCF01004206.1:0-17157 GCA_018230265.1 Delias oraia
ATTTTAGAAACTTCCATATCCGCGGAGTTAGTAGCTCCAAATGCAAAATAACTCAATTTAACTTCTTGTTGAACGTTCAACGCTAATTAATACAAATTACATTCCGAAACGTAGGTATTGTTGTATCTGCAGATCTTTACGCTGTCTGTCGCGTCCACTCTTCACATATGATATCCTGATAACCTGTCCCTACAAGATGACGGTGGTCGGAAAGATTATTAGTAAGAGTGGCTATAATGACGGGACTCAGCATGCCTTCCCCTCTTAGATTAGCAAGGGATAGAGGAATAATCGTGAAGGTCTTTCAAGGTCATTGAATTGTGCGAGAAACGCAACAAAACGCCATTGAAATTGGATCAGCTGTTTAAATTATACGATACTGTTTAGACAATTTATTGCTAATTAAAAATAATAAATTATGAACACGAGATGTTGCTTTGTTTTTAATATTATGATTATTTTGTTTTATTTTTGATTTTATAAAATTTGGAATTATAAATTGGCTGAAAACAAAAATTTATTAAGAGCGCTATTCATTTTAACAAATATTAATAACTACTACTTTTTTCACGCTGGTTATTAACCTTCGGACGAGTCGGCCCATTTAGTGCCTCCGCATATACTTCAGCATGGCTCTCCCATGGGTGCATACACTCCTTGCATTTTAATAACGTACTCGTATATAACAAAATAACGTTTCTAGGATCGGCTTGTTATATAATAGCCTGTAAAAGCATTTCATTATAAGACTAAATTTGCACAGAACAATGATTGTACCCGACATCCAAGATGTGTGATTTTAAAATATTATCTAGCCATAAAGTAACAAAGCAGTCAAATGAGAGCCGCATTCAGGTTCTGTCTGTTCGCACAAAGCGCGCGGAAGTGGGGTGAGAGGGTAGTGGTGGGGGTAGAGCTAATTGCGCCCCACCTGCTGGTAATCACCGCTTCCAACTAATACCAGTTAAATCCAGCTTTGCAGGATCGAGTGATTTTGATGGCAGTCGTGGCAACTGGCAGTCGACGTTTCTAAATAAGTATTTTTTACTCATAAAAATATAATTAGAGTGAAAATTTTAATTTGTCAATTTTTTATACAGTCTGCTTAAATATGAATTTTTCATGTAATTTTGTCTCGGTAATTTTAATTAACAATTAAAAAATAAATATTAAAAATTGTTTTATGTGAAGCAATATAATAAAGTAAATTTGCTTAAGTAGATTTCTATTTTTAGTAGGTATTTCTTGCTACTCGAATTTACAAAACATATTTTTTTAAATTGGGTAGGTAAAAGCTTAACAGTTTAAGTTGATTTATGATATTATTGAATAATATACATCTAAATTAAATTATAATGAACAAGGGAGTTCTCTTATGATAAGAGACTCCATCGCATAACCATGCTGCAATCCGATCATTGGTAGTGTTTCCGGCTTTTTACACCTCTTAAGCGATTATTCAGCCTGTGATATCCATCTGGTATCTGGCTGGTATTTCACGAGCTCATTTAACATAAGGAAACCTTACTCAATACTTATTATTACCATTTTTTATTGTTTTCAGCTTTTAAGTTTAAATCGTAATTAAAATGTGTAATTTAAATCGTTTTAAGATTGAATTAACGAAATAAAAGGTGGGATATTTATGAACTTAACAAAAATTTAATTGAGTTTAACCAAGTTACTGGAACTATTAATTTTAGCCGCTCATCTTAAGCTAGAGCAGGTTTGTTGTAACAGATGTGGCCGGAAATGGCTCTGAAGACGTCAAAACCGAATTGCATCTCGTCGGAGTGAATAATTTATGCATGATATCAAACGCTGTTGTCTTACTTAGCATAACATCACATTTGAAGCTCGCACTTTCGCTGGGACGTACTCACAATCATTTATTCATATAGAATCACTTGTAATAACGCTTCTGAACATTAATGTGTTTTTGTATGTTTATATGTTGAACAAAGCAAGAGAGCTAGGTTTTACTACGTTAAAGTAGGTATCTAACGGTAGCAAAGAAGCAACCTACTGAGTTAATTTCTCCGGTGCTTCTCAGCCGCCTTAGCTTGTTACCGATGGTAAGCTAATTTTGACGTTCAACGAGATGTATTTTTGTATTTATGTTGAGTAAAATTATTGCATTTTTTAATTTCAAATATCGACATCAACATTACGTCACGCTTCGTTCCACATTAGACCAGCCCTATTAATATAAGAGTTCTGTAAACTTTAAAAACTATCAATTATCGTCTTAATTTCATAAAGCACATGCAATTAGATTATTCTGAGAGCCTCGTAGCTAAATATATTTTTCAAGTTAAGTTTTATAAGTCTACCATAAGGCGAGAAATATTGGTTTGAAACCCGATCCGGACAATTTTAATTAAATTATAATTTACAATTATTATTATATTTATTCGGACTCTCGAAGGGCCTGACAGTGGCCGGGGTCTTAACTTGAATGTCGCACCCATGGGCGAGCCATGTTGAAGCATATGCTGACGCATTAATTGGACCACCTCGTCCGAAGTGATACCATGAGGTCAAAGAATACTAAGAGTGAAATGGTAATTGTATTATACTTCTACTATGTTTCCCTGATAGAATAAGGACAAGGGAAGCCCTTAAAAACGCTGCTTAAGCGGCGTAAGAAGCCGGCAATACAACCTATACAACGTGCGGATTGTGGTACGGTTGTCCCTGGGCAGCGGTGTTTTCTTATCATATAGGAGACTCACCTGCTCCGTTGTCCGCCATAAAATAAAAAAATATTTCTTTTGTAATATTAGGCTCCGAACGTTAAATTCTGCACCTGAAAGGAACGTTATGTTTACACTTCAGTCTAGACGCTTTGAGCTAGTCAAGAATCTGACGGCAGGGAAACGCTTTGGCACTGTACGAAAATCGATTAAATCACACGTCAAAAGAAAGTGTCGCATTTTCACGTAACCATATAAAGATAGAAAATAAAGTGTAGAGTGTTAAAAGATTGAGAGTGTCGAGGTCGAGCGGTCTTTTAATCCGTGGCCCCATAGGTTCCGGATTGCATTCTCGGTCTGAATACACTTTTTTTAGTTTCAGACTGAAGCGCGGTTGTTCGTGGTCGCCAGTGTTCTCTTACCATATAGGAGACTTACCTGCTCCGTTGTCCGCTATATCATAAAAAATCTAACTCAATACTTCAATTCCAGAGAGGTCGAAAGTATAAGAATCTTACTATTAAATAAATGTAATGCCGATAATAAGATAATGAAAGTCTTTATTTAATAAATCTATAGCAAACTGTTTTAAAATATATCTGGTACGAGTTTGAAGTAATGTATCGTTTTTAAACTCTTTTTATATAGGAAACGAGCTTTGCAAATGGCAATGTTAGGTCAAGTGGTGGCAATAGCTGCGAATGATAGTGCGGTACTTGAGCTAAGTGGTTAATGCATCGCGAAGGAAGCCTCCGACCTCTCAGATATGTGTTCACATAGAATATTCCACTTGAAGCTGAGTGAACGCGCGCCGGTTTTAAGATCAACAAACACCCCGCGCCACATTTTCTTACATACGAGTAAGAATGTCTTTCATTTTACACGATTTTAATTCTAAACATCGTTTTGTTTATGAAAGAAGAGAGCCAAATGATTTTGTGAACGATGCCATGAACGGCCCCAGGCTCTGCTGAGCCACGTCTGTGTTTCTGGTCTTTTTTGAAGATCTCAAGTCGTATTTGTTGGGACCTCTGCATGAATCTGATTCCATGGATTGCTGTTGCGCGGCGTATACCTTAAAATATCGTCTTATGTAAAAATTGGGCCGGCTCATCCGAATTGATACCACGGGCTAACAGTTGTTCATGAGCAGTGGTGGTCGCTCACCATATAGGAGACCAACCTGCTCCGTTGTCCGTTATAAATTAAAAAAAAATATTTCAACCTCGAATATTTTTTTTTCATCTATAAAAATAAAGTACATATATAGTATTAAAGTTTAGATCATTCCATACAACTAATACGATGTCATAGCATATCATAACAATAGCTATGAAAGACTCCAAAATGTCTTACAAAGCCTACAACTACAGTGTAACTAAAACGTATTAGCTAATTCAGAATATATCGCCAGTCTTATAGGGCGACGCCCAATTTTCACAATACCATTGGACGGAAAAATTGTTTAAAAACATTCCCATTAAATTATAAGAAATAAACTTATGTCTTTGACGGATGTCATTAAAAATACATTTGATGAACTTAAGTACACGCAACAGAGATGTTTTTCGTTCCGTTAGTAAAAATTTACATAGACATTTTAATAAATGACAGAAGCATTAAAGCGCTTACAGGGATCTGTTTGACGGGCGACCCTCATGTGTATTCCCATAATGAAGGATCCATTTTCATACGTTTATCGCGTTCTCCTTACATAAGGTATATGTGGAGTGTGTTTATGTGAAATATGATAATTACTGATAGCCGTACCTAAGTGATCTTATAAGCCTATCACGAAGCGAGAGGTATCCGGTTAATTCCCCGGACAAACCAAAAAATTACACTTTAATTTATAATTTATTCGGTCATTGGAAGGGCGTGACAGTCGGCGAGTGTCTTAACACTGTCACACCGATGAGAGAAACACGCTGACGCACTAATAGCTGGCTCGGCTGTAGATACCACAGATTCACAGAATACCAACATGAAAAATTCTTGTTATGTGTTTCGTTGAGTGAGTGAGGATATCGGAAAAGTAATAGTTTAAATATTCAATCATAACGTAAATGTATGTTAGTTTTACATATATACATATAAAATATTAAAAATCTCAACAAAATAGTGTACCTAAACCTTAAAGGACGGCAATGCATCTGTGGTCATGCTGGGACTAAGTGTGTCCATAGGCGATGCATTCTAGGTGAGCCTCCTTTTAGCCACCCTTTTTTATATATAAAACCATAATACAAAAATAATAATAATTATAATAATGTTAATAACCAATCATAATATTAATTAATTAATAATATCGCAAGTTGCAATAAATATAATATTCTAAAGAGAACAGTAAAACACAGAAAGGCTATTTACCATATATATACTACCTCATGCAAGTTCACATAAATGCGAAGTCCACTATAATATAATATAACTTAATGTGAGAAGATAATTTGAGGCCGGTCATTTAGTTGGTCCCGGTTCAGTAGCCTTGAGCTCATGGATGTAAGTAAAGCTGGTTTCACTGGATGTGACAGAAGTTTTAACCGACGACATAAAATACGAGTGTTTTATGACCCATCATTTGCCTAGAAGAAATTAAAGTTTATAATATTTTTGAATATTTATAAAATACAATAATAATGTGTCAACTCTTAATTCATTTCTTTAAGAGTATTTTTTTAACTTAGTGACAGTAGAGAAGGATTGATGATAAGAGATCACGGTCATGAAAAACTGAGCTACAATCCGCGCTTTGGTTGTGTTGCCGACTTCTTACGCCGTTTATTCGCTAGAACGTAACAGGCCTTCAGTCTTCTCGTTCATTTAGCACAAGTACACTTATTTACTTTATACTTTATTATACTTTAATTAAAAAAATATGAAATAAGATTATATAATGTGGATGTAATATTGCCTTTTAGTTCTTTACATCTGTGATAGCTTCTAGATACATAGAGTCTGTTAAGTTTTTGCTTTCCAGAAAATTAGGTCAGCCGAGGTCGGGCGAGCCTGACTACCTTATGTTTTGTGAAAATAAACATGGATCAGAGTACGTCAGTTTCACAACTGCATATAATACTACAATTTTTGTAATAAAAAGCTACTGATGAACGTTTTTTTTAATTTTTATGGTATAGCGGACAACGGAGCAGGTGGATCTTCTATATGGTAAGAGAAAACCACCCTCCATTGATACTGTGACACATTCCGCGCATTTGTAAGCGGCACTTTTAAGAGTGTCCAAATGCGAATCACAGTATTTGTGAGCCCATGGTATCACTTCGGATGAGCCGGCCCAATTACTGCGTTAGCATATGCTTCAGCATGACTCTCCCACGGATGCGATAGTATTAAGACACTCGCCCGGCCACTTTCAAGTCCTTCCAGAGACCGAATAAATTATTAATTAAATTATAATTTGTTCGGACCGGGATTCGAACCCGATACCTCTAGCTACGAGGCTCTCAAAAAGGATTTATATAGTAATATATATTTGAATTGAAATATGTTAAATTTTTTGAACAAAAAGTTTTAGGTCAGAGTCAATTTTCATTAGTTTGAAATCAATTAGTTACAACCTGTATTGTATTTGAAAATTACTATTCGTGTCGCAATAATAATTTCCACTATTTATTGAGCTCCATGTTTAACACGGAATTTAATATCATAACTTAAATCAGTTGCGTGTGGGTTTGTCGCCGATCGTATTTTCATAAATTTACTTTTCATACAATATTTCGACACATCTGTGTAGGAAATTGTAGTCTCATTTCTTTATGGAAATGACGTAATGACATTTGTTCAATGTATTTTTTAAAATACCTTTAAATTGCTCAGACTTCCAACATACCAGAGAAAGAAGCAAATTTTAAATGTGTTATTTATTCTAAATTCATTTATTATGTATTTTTTCAAATGACGCAGTTGTCCACGGCCGGCGGTGTTCGCTTACCATATAGAGGACCCACATTTTTCGCGATAATAAAATAATAATAATAATTCACAAAAAATCACTTATAAATTAAAAGAGGTAAGTAATTTATCTCTATTTTAAAAATTATTATTGGTAGTTCAGACGTGTTTAACAGAATATTCAGTCACACTAAATATTTCAAAATCAGTTTCCGATTCAGGCAAAATGTAACTTCATTAATGATTATGAAATTCAGCTGATGACAATATGTAATAGGAGGCATTCAAATATGGCTGCTTCGGGCGTGAATGAGCGCTAATCTGCGCCCGGCTTATATCAAAGCTGTGGCTTAACAAGGCTTCGTTTCAAATCGCATGTGGAAATTGAATGGTACGCTGATAAATGTGTAAAATTTCTCCGCTAGATCATTTTAATAATTTCTAGGGATTTTTAAAAATCCTCAATTGTTAGAGATTTTCTTAAAGGACTGCTTTGCACTGTCCATGGGCGGTTGACTGTTGATTTTGTTTGTTTTATTCAAGTTTAACAAAAACTCTTCAAATAGATTATATTAAATATTTGGCACATTGTATTTATATTTATACTGAATTCTAACATTTTTTTTATAGAAACGGTGGCAAACAAGTAAGAGGCTTATCTAAAGAATAGTAATCCACCCATGGACGCCTCTAAACCTTGTAGAGCGGTGCGTTTCCGGCCTATAAGGATATGTATGGTCTTTTGTTAAAGGTCTCCAAATTGTATTATTTTGTAAATATCTCTGCTGGCAGCTGATTCCACAGAGAAACACCACGGCAAAAATGTCTTAAAAAACGCTGAGTTGTTGAACGATAAACATCGCGGTGAAACTTAGTATTTTGCCTCGATGTTTGATGGCAGTGAAGACATAATACTTTGTCCATTGATACTGTAAAGACTCGGGAGTGCTCCACTTTGTATGAAATCATATAAATTTAAAAAAAAATTAAACCACATAGTGATCTATAAAAAATATAGCATTTGGTATCAAACTATATTAGAAAATAATAAAATCGTTTTACCAAAGTGAGCCTGATTCCGTATGTACCTAGTGCCTAGTGGACAGGCACTAGGTACATATGTGAAATAAACTTTTGAAGGGGATTTTATTCTATTACATTTAGTGTAAATGAGTTAGTAAATCGCAAAAGGTAGATTATTTATATGATAGCTTCGCTTGGGAATGATTTCAGTTTGTAAACATAGAAAAAGATTTAATCCTAGTTTTGTGGATCTATGTGAAAAAATGTTTCGTTGCGAATGAGGATATCGAAGACCTTTATAAATACCGCTGGAGACGTAAAAAGACGGCAAAATCATTTTGCGCGGATTGCGGCGCGGTTATCCATAGGCAGTGCTGTTCTCTTACTTTAAAGGTGAGCCCATATTCTCCATTTTCTAATTCTAAAACAAAGAAAAGCCTAAAAAAGAACATGTAAAAGTTTTGGGTACGTATATAAAAAAGACTAATACAAAGTATAAAATAAAAACACTTTATTCAAACGTAGAACAGAAAATACATTCGGACATTCATTTAACGATATTGCTTTAGAGTTTCGTGCCTATTAAGATTACATTAAAATAAACATTATGTTTACATGAGACACCTTATTACTAATGTGCTATCAAGCCGAACTAAATGACTAGACATTTTGAGATCCACCTACTTTAAATTATAAAAAATATAAAACTTTAAATAAAAAATATTTTAAATTAAATAATACTCTAATTTATCAAAATACGATAGCTAATAAAAACAATAAAAAAACAATTTACAAATTCGTTTATACATTGCAGCAATATTTCGTAGCAGCGTAACGCTGTGCTAAGACTTTACGCTGCTACGAACTTGCCCTATTATAAACGTAACATTATCTCAAGTGCTCCATCACTTATCCGTTATGGTGTAATTATTGATTCAAAAGCGGGACAACACTAATTCTATTAGATTAATTTTATAAGGATCAATTTTTAAATAAGTTATTTTTAACAGATATTTAAAGTAATATATAAATTTACAAATTGGATCACATGGTTTTTATTTTAGAATAAATAATTGAGATGATTTCTACAAAATTAAATCTAACAATTAAAATACCTTTATACAAAACTACGTTAAGAAATGTTCATCTAAGGATTCCTTCAATCAAAAATGATGTTTCTAAATCATTAATCATTTCATTTTGATGAAAAATTATTTATCGTTCCACAGAGAGCAAGAGCTTTGTCATGTTGGAGAAAATATTTTTCTTTTATTAAGGACTAGTGTATTTAGGAGATGTCCTGTTTCTATGAATATGTAGAGTTCTGTGTAGGGACCGCGGTAGCAACCGCCTCCACCGGATACGGAAGCGAGGACTAAGCTACGTCACCAGACTCTACCTGGTGAGCTTCCGACCGGCTGCTCAGGTGGTCCATGGCTCCGCGTCGGCCCAAGCCAAAATTCATGTTTTGAAGGTACGACCTTGCGCTAGTCGGGGCTAAAAATCAAATTCACGGCGAGCCTATATCTATTGTTGTCATGAAAAAACTCTCGGACTAGCCGCATTTTATTACATACATTAACGTGTCAAACCGAGGTACCTCCATACCTAATTTATTCAAATATATCCAGCTATAATTGAGATATAAATTATATTAATCTTGTGTTTCTTGACATACTCTGTTCTAAGATTTGTATGCAAAACCAGATCAAGTTCAAAGAGATCATTCAATGCAAGATTGAATAAATAAATTGATAATTTATAATAAATAATTTTGCCAATAAACATCAAATATCATAAAGATTTCATTAATTGTGTAAATTATAAACAATATTTTCTACATTCATAGTTTATACAGTAGCTAATCGTTCTGTTAAAAGAATAGTGTGAAGCCACGATTAACAAACAACTGTGATATAGTATGCAATCTATTCGATCGGAAAGGAATTATGAACAAATCGGCTTTAGGGCTTAGCCGATACCATCATTTAGACTTTCAACTATAAAACACATTTGAAACAAACAATTGAAATGCAATTTTTGACTATAAACTAAAAACCAAAATTTTGCTTGTTTCATATTTCTTCATGTGTTTTAAATATATTTTTAAATTGAATACATATATCTATTTTGGAAAAATTAACCGCAAGAAGCCTTAATGTAAAGGCCTCATATAAAGGTAGAGAAGGAGGGTAATCCTCACTGTAATCATTTGATGCGAATTATATGAATTAGTCTTTTCATGTTACGCCAGATCATTTGATTTCAAGACCAAATTTAAAATTATTATAAATTTATTCGTATTGCACCGCCCGTATCCTCAGTCTTTCGAAGTTACAAAAGTGCATTTAGCTATATATATTAACTAATTTATAATAACTTTATTGCGATTAACATTTAGTGGAATTAACTAAGTTTAGGATAGTTTCCGTCTCGCAGCATTTTACATTGAAACTCCGCTTCCACTTCTTTATATTCTCTCTTTGTTGGACTATAAAACATTTTTCTAATCGGTACTTTCCATAGTAATCGATGTCCAAACAAACAAAAAAGCAAAGCTTTACACTCCTCACTAATAAACATCGTTTTATTTAAAACACTGTCTACATTATCCTGTCACACTCTCGCTAACGCAATTGTTGTTGCAAACGAGACAGAACATTTTAAGAAAAGTTCTAAGATTAGCGAAGTTACTAAATAAATGTCATCAATGCTTTCATTATGTTACAACATTGAATCCATGTTTCTGGACTCTTTCAGATCTGGGCGTGTTCATAGTCTAAATTTACCTTTTAAAACATTCATAAATGGCGAAGTGCTCCTATGTGAAATAAAAGATCTTCATTACAATTACTTAGTGTAGAGATAAATATTTAACGTATATGAGATATTTGTGGAATGTTTTGATGATATGAAATTCTATACACAATTTATCAATTTGGTCCTTAGTACAAACTAACAGGGCATTCTAGAATGTTCGTATGTAGTCATCTATGTATGTTGTATTATACTCACCGAATATACGTTCTTATACGTTTTAATATTATATTTATTAATTTTAATTGGTTTATTTAGACCGGATAGTGTCCGGTTTGGAGATTCTATTGAAATTGGACTATCTGCGGCATTGTTTCTTTGCTACGAAATATAATCAATATATTTTTTTTGCATGTTTTTGTATGATTTTGTTCTCTTATGAAATTCTTCAAGTAAATATAAATCATTAGGTTAACTATATAAAGTATTATTATTTTATCAATCAATATGCATAATTTGCATAATTGCGTTACACATTTCACGTTAGATATGCCTCGATATTACACATTCCATACTCCCCATTTCTGTAACATTTAAAATCAAATATTATATTAGATACACAACACACACAGTAGTGGATTTGATATTTCTGTTATTATAATACTGAAGGAATGAAAAATGTGTCCCAACGCTCATAGACACGCTCAGTTTTAGTATAGCAATTGTGTTGCCGGCTTTAAAAAATTGAAGATATATCACCAAAGTCTATAAATGGATATTCGGTGACTATAAATACATGAAAATAAACGCACAGAAAGCCTTCAAAAGGTAATATCGCAACACTAAAACGGGATTGCAAAGCGTAATCATTTGCATTCAGCAAATCTAAATAGTAGATTAGCTTTGAGCTCGTGAAATTTACCATTTGTATACACAAACTATGTCATTTAGAAATAACGCGTTTATGTACAAACTAACACGCATTACGGAACATCTGTCTCTAATACCTGCGAAAATATATGGGGCTGGAAAATTGTGAATTTTCGTCATTCCTATAGGAGTCTCTCTTGTTATACTTCAATATCGAATCGGTCCATCATTCTATTACTGTCTGGCGAGTCATCGGCAAACTTAATCTCGTTGGAGGAATCATCAGCGAATTTAATATCCTTATAATCACATTTCTTGTCTTTCTCCCGTGTCTCCGTCACCCTTTTCAGCGTCGAGTCATCGGATTTCTTGTGCACCTTCACTGGCGATAGGTTGAAGTCTCTCATTGGTATGTTCACTGGATTTTCAGCTTTCTTTCTCTTGTTCCGCTTGGGCAGCTTGGGCGTGTTTTGCAAATCGCTGATACTGAAGTTTAACGGTTGTATCAAGCTGCTTCTATCTATGACTCTGCGAATTATGGACTCGTTGGATTGGTTCGTTGGGTTCCGTTTGAGGGTGGAAGGTCGCTCTTCGGGCGATTCAGTGTTGCTGCCCGGGTCTGGTCTTATTTCCTTCGGGATCACTTCCTTTGAACGAAATTGGTGGTAAAAATTATTCGTTAATATAGTGACTTGTATAATGTGCTTTTTTAATTTATTCACATTTACTTCCGTGGGAGAGCTATACTGAAACATATGCTGACGCACTAATCAGAAGGCTCGCCCGAAGTGAAAACACGGGCAAGCAGAATACTCAGCGTGAAATGGTAGTTGTACAAGAAACGGTACTTCTAATGTGTGTTCGCTGAGTGAGTGAGGATATTGCTGAGTCAGCGAGCTGCATTTTTGTGTTTATGTTGAATAGAATATTTAATTTAATTATTTGAAAGTTTCTCATTTCTTTATCTTAGATATTTACTAAAGGTAAGCCGATTTTAATAAAATGTTATCACTCATGTGATTTTTGTTATAAAGACTACATATAAGTTGACCTACGAGATGTTCACTCACTTCATAAATCGGTGCTGTTTCGTCCATCTCTTTGATGATGTCCCCCTCGTCCAGTGGCGGGATCCAAACGAGGAAAGCTGGGTCCATGCCTAGATACGAGCCGGGAACTGAACCTGGGAATAATAATTTCTGACAATATAAACAATCATGAAATACAATTATGATATAAATGCAATTTTATTTTTTTATCTAGACTTTAGATAGCATGCAAGCATGTATGCCATTGCTTGGGCGAGATTGCAAGGGTTTGTCGATTCTTGTATCACACCAACGTACTTACAAGCGTGTAAATAAATAACTTTACGCTTTGAGCTTGCTATAATCTAGGGAAACTCTTAAACGAATTACAGTTTTGGAATAAATCGCAAACAAAGATTAAATTAATAATAATTTTAAAAGCAAAGCAAAGTTTCGGTATTCCACAGTTCCTACTATAATAACTAGTAAAAATCGTACAAACAAATAGTCGAAAAATGAAGCTGCCAGCTAAGCTAAGCCTTACTAAATTAATAATTAAGGCTATTATAGAAGCTCCTATTTACATGTACCCGCATTGTTAACTTCGTAGTCATAATAGTCTATTTCCATCTCGGGGTGCGAGGTGAGGCTCAGGTCCGACCTCAAGAGGCGGCGGTTGCAGCTCTCCTTCGTGTGCTTGGGGTTGTCGCGGATGCGGGCCGCCGAAACGCCGCTCAGCGCTGGCGAGTACCAGCCCTGGAAGGAGGGACCTTCGTACATATGTCGAGAAATAATATTTAATAAGTAAATAGGAAAAACCAGGTGTTTCCGGAATTTTTCAGCCCGCGGCGCTCTAGCTATTTGACAAAAATAGTCGAGAGGAAAAAGCTAAAATAATATTAATTAAGTAATACAGAAGCAAAAAATTAAAGCATCTTGTTTTTTAGTTAGCGATCACGCGCTAGATTTTACTTAGCTGTTCGGTAAAAAGTTATATTTGTCATCATCATAATTTCAGTCGTAGGACGTCCACTGCTGGACATAGGCCTCCCCTTTGGACCACCATGCATATCGATCGAAGACGAACAGCCTCCAGCGTCTTCCAGCGACCTTTATAAGGTCGATTTTCCACCTTGTGGGTGGATATCCTACGATGCGCTTGCTAGTCCGTAGTCTTCACTTTAGCACTTTTCGGCCCCATCGACCATCTGCTCCGCTTGTTTGTATAAATTTAATTAATATTGGTGCTTTCGGATAATGATAGAAAATAGACGCACGGCGTCTATTTTCTATCATTATCCGATTGAATTGAACGGCGGGAATTGAATATGTATAAAACTCGACACAAGACCACTAACGTTGGTGAGTGTGGCGGCTGAAGCAGAAGAGGCGACACTGTGGCCGTCCTTGTCCCACACGCTGTCGCGGTCCTTCTCGCTGCAGCTGTCCCGCTCGCTCACGCTTGTCACGCTTGTGCTGACTTCCGCTGTCACCGCTTCGCTTGTTGACGCTTGCGGTGGAGACGCCATCTATGAAAAAGTTGGCCAGTTTAGCAAAGAAAAATCCCTGATATTGTAAATTTTAATTCTTTAATAGTTAAAAATAAATTAACATGATTGTTGATACATAGAGCTAAAAATGCAAGCATAATTGAAAACCAAATTTTATGCATTTCGATCATCTGAAAAGCCTTATATCTTTAGTTAAAATATATATTAAATCATAACTAAAGCCCACATAAAAACATATCATTTAATAAATATAGAATGGCTATATTTAGAGTATTTATTGTATACACTAGAAAAAAATGTGTTAGTTTTCTTACGGCTATCCTGCTACGATATCAACTATTAAAACAACGACAAAGATCATTGTTTCACATAGCCATTTAGGAACCGCTTAACGATTAAAGTTACTGTTCATAAACACCAGACATACAGTAAAGAAATTCTGCTGGGTTTATTTAATTTTTTTTATACCATCGGTGGCAAATGAGCAGGAGACTCACCTAGGGCAAGCGGTTCTCCGCTTTTGCTTCTTTGTGAATTGACGTAGATGATATTAACATACAAATCTCAGAGGATATGTAGGACCTTCAAGAAGAGTTAACCTCTCTATAATTTTTTAAATGTTATATCGTACAACGGAGCAGATGGGTCTCCTTTGTGGTAAGAGAACACCCGCCAGCTATGGACAACCACACTACAGTCCGCGCATTGGTTGTGTTGTCGGTTTTCTACGCCACTTACACTTAATTAAAGTGTAAATAAGTGTAATTGCTAACTTCACTTATTTACACTTTAAATGGGCTTTTCGTCACAATTTTAGTTAAATGGTTGTATTAAATTTAATAGCCCGGCAACGCACCTACCGCTACCCGAGACTATAAGCGGCTTTATAATTGAAGCTCAATGATATGAAATAATGTTATTCAATATAAATACAGCAAAATCAGTCTAGCACTGGTTCCAAGCTAAGCCCACTGAGAAGAACCGGTCATATAAACTCAGTGGGTATAATTTTTTGGTTTCGTGAGAAACTTAAAATATAAAAAAATATAATAAAAAAATTAATTCTGAGAATGGCTGTCGTGAACACCCTATTCCCAAGGCGTGACATCATTTACAAAATAATTAACACTATAGTATGCTTTGTCAGACAAACGTCCCTCAACAGTTTTTTTTAATTTATTTCCAGAAAGATTACGACCGTTTTCTGTGATCCATGAGAAAAAGTGGATCGCAATAATTACTTGTACAGAGGCATGGGACACCGTGTGTGACCGTCGCAGCGGCGAGTGACGGGCGCTTCCAGCGACGGGGGCACTGCTAGACGACACCTTCTCGGGCGTGACTGTTGCTTGAGAGGCGCGGCTGGCAGCGCTACAGGCGCTCGCCACGCTCACAGCGTCAGCCTCCAAGTCAGATGTGGCGTCATCTTCATCTCTGTCACGAGATTAAAGAAATTTGTAATAAACTATAGGTCTTTCAAATGGGGCGGGTCGATGTTAATCATCTATGGCTGTGGGATTTACAAAAAGGTTTTAAACGTTTTCTGGAATCCTATTGTAAAAGCGTATTGCATTACCTCTAAAAGAATTAATTACTTTTCTGAGTCTGATCACTGGTAAAACCAGTCTATGCTTATTTTATATGTTTCTATGATGAATGTCGCTTTCATTGACAAAAACGAGACTACTATTTCTTTAAATTAATCTTTAAGTGTCGTAAAAGGAGCCAGCTTATATAGCTGGAACAGCTCGCTTCTGCAGCACAAATATAGTGGCAGCATTTCCCCACAGCAATATGCCATAAGACATCATGCTATAGAAATAACTCAAATAAACTATGCGTGCGGTTTGCTCAGTTAAAGTGTGATATGCGCAAATGAATTTATTATGTTATGTATTATTTGTATTTATTTTTGAGAGCCTCGTAGCTTAATGGTTTAAAAAGTGTACCATGAAGCGAGACGTATCGGCTTCGAATCCCGGTCGGGCCAATTAAAAAATTATAATATATTCGGTGTCTGGAAAGGTTTGAGAGTGGCCGGGCGAGTGTCTTAATACTGTCGCACTGTGGGAGAGCATTGCTGTAGCATATGCTGACACACCAATTGGATTTGTTCGTTCCAAGTGATACCACAAGATCACAGAATACTCAGCGTGAAACGGTACTTGTACTGTTCCGCTAAGTAAGGATATTGGACGCCCCTAAAAGAGCCGCTTAAGCAGCGTAAAAATACGGCAAGAAAACCAATGCGCGGACTGTGGCGCGGTTGTTCATGGGCGGTGGCGTTCTCTTATCATATAGGAGACCCACCTGCTCCATTGTCCGTTATAGAGTATTAAAAAATGTATGTTAATTACGCGATTGATGAATTGGAGCGAGAGAGTCGACACAGCGACGTATAGAAGGGCTGTTTAATTTAACGAGCGGCAGACAAAGGCGAGCCCCGATCGGCGACCTTCCGTTCGGAGCCCTTCCGGGCGAGTTGTGAGCCGAGCGTGCGTGAACAATGCCACCAAACGTCACTAATGACACTTCACTTGATTGCAATTACTTTTTTATTTCGATGACGTCTTCGTTTATTAATTAATCAGCAAATAACTTGAAATAATTCCTAACCTAAAAAACATATTACCTTTTCCTAATAATGGTTAGGGGCCTTGGTTCGTGCACATTCTTTTTTATAGTATAGCGGACAACTGAGCAGGTGGGTCTCATATGTGTTAAGAGAACACCGCCGCCCATGGACAACCAAGCCACAGTACGCACATTGCTTGTGTTGCCGACTTTATATGCCAATTAAACGTCATTTTTAAGGGCCTCCGATATCCTTACTCACTCAGCGAAACACAGTATAAGTACCGTTCACGCGGAGTATTCTGTGAGCCCGTGGCATCACTTCGGACGAGCCGGCCCAATTTGTGCGTCAGCATATACTTTAGCGTGGTTCTCCAACGGAGATATTTTGCTCAAGACCATTATTCTATATTCTATAATATATATTCTATAGAGGTACAGTTTGTGTTTGGGATGATTTGGAGGGTAATATTTGGATGTACTGAACTGATACACTCATATATATGCCCTGGGAATATGGTGTTCCTGCCGGGCATTCTCAGAAATAATTTTTTGTTATATTTTTTATATTTTAAGTATCTTGCGGAAGCAAACAATTACACCCACTGAGTTTGTTTCGCCGGTTCTTTTTAGTAGGCTTAGCTTGGAACCACTGGTAGACTAATTTCGACGTTCAACGAGCTGCATTCTCATATTTAGGTTGAATAAAATTTTTAATGTTATTTGTGAATATATTATATAATATATATATATATATATATATATATATGTACGTATCCTATTATA
>DWCF01004207.1:0-17156 GCA_018230265.1 Delias oraia
ACCATTTTCCGCGGTAGACTATATAATGCTGTCTTTTAGATCATCCTTCACTGATCTAGTCTTTTACCGGCTTTTTACCCGCGGGAGAGCCATGCTGAAGCACATCCTGACGCATTAATTGGACCGGCTCGTCCGAAGTGATACCACGGGCTCACAGAATACTCAGCGTGAAACTTGTATTGTGTTTCGCAGGCCTTTTAAGTGCCGCTTCAGCGGCGTAAACGGCCGGCAACACAACCCATGCGCGGACTGTGGCGCGGTTGTTCAAGGGCGGCGGTGTTGTCTTACCATATGGGAGACCCACTTGCTCCGTTGTGCGCTATTTCATTTAAAAAGTATGTAATTTTTATGAAGACGTTCTAAACGGCAAATATGACAATATTTTATACTAAGAAAAAAGACTTAATTATTAATTTTGTTGTATATTAACCTATATGTCAATATAAATTTTTATACAATTCATTAAGAATCTATAAAACTCCAATAAAATCAACTATTTTCTTTACAGACACCTGATATTAAACAACCAAAAAACACGAAATCAATCGCCGAGTGTATCGAATTCATTTTATGACACCATCAAGCCAGAAATATCAGCACTTAGCTAATTCAATTCGGTGAATATAATATAAAATTGCAAATTTGCAAAGCATTTTTCTCAGCATTGTTCACAAATATTTGTAAATGTAGCTGGCTTTTGTTGTAACTTAGTTTAAATCAATATTCAGTGTAGCTTTTAAATCAAACGGATACACTAGAAAAAGATGTTCTTTTAGCTATCAGTAGTACTCGCATTGTATTGTACCTATATATATGTATATTTCTTTTATAGTATAGCGGAGCTCGTGGTTTGAGATCAGTCAGTCGTGAAAAACAATATGACGTTTCATTTACTGGCAGTGACAACGTTAAACGTCAAAATTAAGAAATATTTTTAGAATACAATAGATTTCTTAACATTATCATATCGAATTGATTAATGTTGTAAACTCTGCAAGAGGGTAGAACCGAAGTTAAAGATTACTCAAAACTTTTCTTTCGCTTATGTCCAAGACGTAAAAACAGGAAACCAACTTTTTACTAATTTTTGAGGTCGATGCTTTTTTCAACCACAAATGATATTGGTTTTAGCAATTTAAACTCGCAAAAACGACGATTAAAGTCTCAAAAAGTTGCATTTTATAACAGAAATGCGCATTTTTATCCACACTTGCGGGTTATTACGGCGCATTTGTATTTGAAATGGATATTTGGACCCACCCGGGGTTAAGCACTGAGGTCAATGCATTAAAGGAATGGATAAAATATATATCGCTCGTTATACATGTTATTAAGAACCATTTCCGATTTCAATCGGTTCAACATATACGCCGTGCATGGAGGTCTGGGTTTGAATTCCCTGGAGGTAGTGGCGGTCGGCAACACGTGGCCTTTTATATAAAAGAAATTGTAAGAGCAACAAATACAGGTTAGGGGAATAGGAATAAGCAATCCAATTGAGTTTTTTAATGTTCTACTCAATATGGCTCAAATAGTTTTGAGCCAGATGGCCGTGGCCGAACGGTTTGGTAAGCTCATGTAACCGGATTCGGTACTTGATCTTATACCTCACTGGACCAGCTTGTTCTGTTATTTGCTATACAATAGAAAAGTAATTGTTATAAAAAGCCTACAACGCATTCAAAAATCACAGACTATGGCGCGGCTGTCCATCGTCGGCGATGATCTCTGGCTATCAGGCAACACGCTTGTCCCGTGTCCGCTACATCAAAATTATTATTACTTTAACCTTTAGACACTTTTGACTTTGACTTGTAATTCACAATTTGCAGAGGCGTTTTATTGCATCGGACATCAAAACGCAAATAAAAAAAAAGATGAGGGACAACCATTGCCTAACGTCAAACAATAAAACCGTACTCATGTAATTCAATGGCTCATTTACACGCTTGAACAACTTAAAACGCCACACAAACTCCAAGCTCGGCATGATGTCTTGAATGCCGTTTAAATACTTGCGAGTGCGTTTGTGAATTACGGATATGCCAACAAGCAACAGTTGCCGGGCCAGTATCTTAATACTGTTGCACCCGTCGCGGAGCCAAGCTGAAGTGATGGGCGAAAGATCCATGGGCTCACAGAATACTCAGCGTGACACGGTACTTGTAATGTGATCCGCAGAGTGAGCGAGGATATCGGAGGCCCTTAAAATTTTATAATAATAGTTCATTTCAATATAAAATACAAGATTTTACTGCAACTGAAAAAAGTTAAAGGAAAATAATCAATGTTAATTTTTACTGACTTGGGGCAGACCCTGTCCCGGGCATTTTCAACTTCTACGAAACTAATATGTTGTATATTACTTTGGTACATTTGTTAACAGATAAATTTCACTACTTTTCGCGACATGACAAGCATGTAAATGTACCATTTGACCATTCATAAACCCAAGACGTTTACAATTAAGAATATATTATAAAGTATGATCATTGTTAGATTTTTAAATATTGTTGTGGGCATACAATGAATAACTCGTTGTGTACAGTGGACTTTACAAGTCGAACATTCATCATCAGCCTATCAAGTCCACTGCTGGACATAGGCCTCCCCAAAGAGGTACAAAGACGCCCATCTATTACGATCCTGAGCGATCTAGGTCCAGCGGTTGCCCGCGAGCTTCGTGAGATCAGCTTCTCTTTCAGCCTTTCCTTTCTTCTTTCAGCCCATCGCCACTTCAACTTACTAATACGGCGATAATAGTAATCTATTAGAGTTATTACTATTATTATAGTTATATATTATTAATATATTAGTAGTATATAGAGTATATATATTAGGTTCCAATCGACGTAGTGGTAAAGATTCATAAATTCTACGTGAGTCATAATTCGTGATAATTCTATTCGTTGTATACTTTTAAATTGTTTCCTAAGAAAAATTTGTGTACTTACACTGCGGCGGGTAAATTTAAGTTTTTGGAAGTCTCGTTGCTTAATGGTTTTAAAAAGTTTACCGAAAGGTATCGGGTTCGAATTCCAGTCCGGACAATTATAATTTAATTTATAATTCATTCGATCTATGGAAGGGCTTGTCAGTGGCCGAGCGAGTGTCTTAATACTGAGGTATGGGAGACCCATGCTGAAGCATATGCTGGCGCACTAATTGGGCCGGCTCGTCCGAAGTGATACCACGGGCTCACAGAAAACTCAGCGTGAAATTGTACTTCTACTGTGTTTCGCAGAGGCAATGAGTCTCAATAATAGAGTCAAGAGCCACATTTCCCATCATAACTATATGGTAAGAGAACACCACCACCCATGGACAAAACGCGCCAGAGTATCGCGCATTGGTTGTGTTGCCGACTTTAATGTGGCTTAAGCAGCATAATCAAGTGCCTCCGATATCCTCACTCACTCAGCGACACAGTACAGTAGTTTGTCAAGTTATGGAGAGAAATATGTTAACATATTGTATTTTTATATATGTTGTATATCCTCATCCTGTCATATCTTAAAATTCTTCGATAGGTGCTAATTAATTGCAGTTGTTTTGCTTCGTTCGTCAAGAGCAACGCTAAACCGTCAACTTAGCGGCTGTCAGATTATTTCACGTACGGGCTAAACCTTCCCGAGTTTATGGCAACATTTGATTTATTTCAAGTGTTTCATTCGGAGTTATTTGTTTTCCTAATCTTGAACTTTATGTAAAACCATTTTTTTCGTGACTATAATATTCATGACATTGATATGCGATTATTTCCAATTAGGATATTTCCAAGATAAAGCTAAATTACTTAGCTTGGCAAATTTCTTTTATTGTGTAGCGGACAACGGAGAAGGTGGATCCTGTATGGTAAGAGAACGTCGCCGCCCATGGACAAACATGCAACGGTACGCGTATTGATTTTGTTGCCGGCTTTTTACACCAATGTTCTAAAAACAAGATAGAACATACAAAGATCTAATTTTAGTTATTTTCACTATTTTATATACACGTTTTTAAGAAAAATTTTATCGCGCTCCACCACTATGGAATCAGCTGCCTGCAGAGATATTCCTAGCCCAATATGACAAAAAGCCGGCAACGCACCGACTGCACTGAAACGCACACTATGGGCGCACGCAACATTTATCCTTGGTTAGCCTTGCTTCCCAACTATTATAAAAAAAATTGCTCTAGTTCAAAATGTGTGAACAAGGTCTGGATAGAATTTGACCGAGTTTATTAACGCGGTTTTTCTCATACGATGGAGTTCTTGAACACTCTTTGAACTTGTAGGTGAATTTTAGAAAGAGATATTTGATTTGATATTAAAGAAAGTATTTGATAGTAAAGGGATAAACAGCCGAGCCAAAGAGTATAGTCACCCCTTCCTTACCTGGAGCCCAATTTAAAATATATCTGGTCCCTTTTCATATTAACGTACATCGAGAGTCTGATGGCCGTAATAAAATGTGTGATATAGGAGTGTTCGGGTAAAAATGCAAATTTGAGAGTCGCTACCTGGCCGAACGTTCTCACTGGTGATATAGGGGCACTTTAAAAACCTAAAACAGTGCGCCTACAGCGACCCGGTCCAGATTCGTATGAATTTCCATATCTCACCAGCTTTTTACTTAAAACAATTTTTCATTATATAGCCGACAACATCACAGGTGGGCTTTGTGTATGGTCTGAGATCACCGCCGCCATGTTGAAGCATACGCTGCCGCACTAATTGGGCCGGCTCGTCCGAACTGATACCACGGGCTCACAGAATACACAGCGAGAAATGATAGTTGTACTTGAAACGGTGCTTCTACTGTGTTTCGCTGAGTGAGTATATCGTAGGACTTTCAAATGCCGCCTAAGTGACGTAAAAAGCCGGCAATACAACCAATACGCGGATTGTGGCGCGGTTGTCCATGGGGGGCGCTGTTCTCTTGCTATATAGGAAACCCACCTGCTCTGTTATCCGCTATACCATAAAAAACAATTGTAAATTATTTTTATAGTATCATACTCAACTGAAGAAAAGAGTAGGTAGAAATGTTGTTTTCTTTTACAGAAAAGCATTTAAAAGTCATAAAATCTTGTAAAACACCACAACATTCATCATCATCAGCATTTCAGCCGTCAGACGTCCACTGCTGGACATAGGCCTCCCTCTTGGACCTCCATGAATACCTGTCGGAGGCGACCTGCATCCAGCGTCTTCCGGAAAACATAGGCATATAAGGCAAAGTGACCCACTCACCTCAGCGCTATTTGCCGTCGCTCGAAACCGGAACACGGGCGGCGAAAAGGCCAGCGCGGCTTTGGACGCGTATGGCAATTGGACGGCGCCCAGTGCCGCCCTGTTGCCGTCCGAGCAGGGCGCCGGCGGGCCCCGCAGCTCCTCGATCTTGGCACCTAGCAGCTCGTTCCTCAGCAGGCAGCCGTAGGCGAGGTGGTCGCGGCCGTTGCTCGCGCTCTCGCCGCCCGCGCCCTCGCCGCGAGGCTTTTTCGCCGGCTGGTTCTCGGTACCGCGACGTATGGCTGGAAATGTGATATTGAAAATCAATCATACAGCAAAATCAACGCACCTTAAATTGGAAAAGAGACGCCTATTTATAGTAGGAGGAGGTCATTTTCTCTTCTCTATATATGGTATTTGAAATTATTGTTATTTAAGATTAGATAGGTGTAAGGAAACAAATTAAACTGTGTTCTTACTTCCTATACATAAGGTTGTCTGAATTTTATTGTATTTTTCAATTTACGTTAAAGTTACAGCTAGCATAGATTAACAGTAAAAAATTAAATAAAAAGAGACCCTCAACTAATAGTATACAAGATAATTAAGAGATTACAATAGCGACAAGTAATTATAGGTACATAACACGACAATACCATGATATATAATATTATTACAATATAATACATCAATAGAAAAAATAATAAAATTAAAGTCAACAAAAAAACAAAACAGAAAAACGATTATGCAGACTTTTTACATTAGTAAAGTCTTGTCTATCACGTATCTATGTGGAATCAGCTGTCGACAGGGAATTGGGGACCATCAAGTAAAGAGCGTACAAATTGCTTAAATTCCGGCATCGCATCCGTGGCTCTGCAAGTACTAAGGGTGTCCATGGGCGGAGGACCGCTTATCCTACGTGAGCGTCCTGCTAGTTTGCCACCATTTCAATAAAAAAAATTATATAGAACAATAGAGCAAACGTGTCCTCTAATATAAAGAGAACACTGTCGCCCATGGACAACTGCACCACAATACGTGCTACGATTTGACAGACTTTACGCCACATAAGCGGTATAGCGGTAAATTAGTAGGCTTCCGGCATCACTTAATCAATAAAACACAATACTATTAGGCTAGTGTTCTGAGAGCACATGGTACCACTGAGATCGCGCCGACCAAATAAGTTCTCCAGCGTGGCTCTCTCTTGGGTAAGACGTACGTAAGGCCAATCAGTACGTTGCTCATATATCAGTCAAGATTAAAATCCAAGGGCTCAAAGACTACAAAAAGCATTACAACACAGACTTATTTAGACTCGCCACTGATTAGATAAAGGTGAACGATCCATTCGAAACGGACAGGTTAAACCGTCCGGTGCGCTAAGCAATCCGTAAATAGATATTTTATGCGCGCGCGCCGAATTAAATCGTGTCCTGTCAGAAACATATGTTGCCGGCACGTGCCGCGTGAATCATTACTATTTACACGGCTAAATTAGAGTTTCTGGGGGTATGGCGCTTGCGGGCAAGGTATTAGTTTTGTTTTTTTATTAGAAACGAATATCATTAATAGTGAAGGACGAAGGAATCTATTAAGCCTTATTGAATCACTTGAAATATTAAATTCATGTATGTGTGCCATGTTGTGTTGTGTGTGTGTTACACAACATACACACATCTTTAAAACCTTTTTTTTATGTTAACATATAAAAGCAACGTAATTCGTTGGCTTGTTACGAAACGTTCTAAACAGCGGAGCCTCCTAAACAGACATTTTATGCCAACTTTATATAAATTATCAACAAGAATTTTCAAAAGATTTTTTTGTCCATGGACAACCCCGCCAGAATCCACGCTTTCGCTGCGTTGCCGGCTTTTTATGCTGCTCGAGCGGTATAATTTCACGGGCCTTCGATATCCTCACTGATTCAGCGAAACGGCACAAGTACTGTTTCACGTTGTTCGTGTGAGCCCGTGGTATCACTTGCCTGTCCAGCCGGCCCAAATAGTGCCTCGGCATGACTCTCTGCACCACAAATTGGACTACAGAAGTATCGTAAACACAAATGTTCATATTAAGTTAAGCTTAAGCAGTTCAAACAAAGTTCAAGCAGTCTGTCTAACCACGTTGGTATAAAAACTATGATTAATATAAAACCTATACGATATAAAAGGTTAAAAAAACAATGCTAATTAACAATGTCCGGCGCGTCTCCAGCGTGTCGCTATTTCGCGACCACGCGGGAGACTGTCGAAAATACACCCACTTCTCGGTAATTACTACTGCGGAACAATGGAACCCGTGTGCTATGTTAACCATGTATGAATCACGATGCAACTCGACAGCCGATTTGTGATTCACCCGCCTGAGTGGCTTTTAGGAGAGGCGATGGCCCGCCGCTGCAGATAACGTCAGCTACGAGAAACACATCGCTTTGTTTATCTTTGTAAGACGTCACTGTTTCCAGTGTGTTTGCTACTGAATAAAACTTTGGTAAAGCACCCGAGTGATGTATATGAGTATCAGCGGCGGTCATTGCTTAATCGTTTACGAACTATACGCAAAGTAGTCTTGTAAGCTACCGTCACGCCTTGAGCAACGAGTTCGATTCGCGGTCAGAATAAAATCAATATATTATATGTGGTCTGATAAGACGAATATCTTAATTCTGTCTCAACCATGGGAGTCACGCTGAAGCATATGTTGATGACTTTATTAAAGCATACCTCTACCTGATAGGCTGGTAACACACCTGCGGCCGAGCAGAGGCTGGGGGTGACCATGAGCGGTGGACCGCTTATCCTTAAGTCTCCTAATCGTTTACCTCCCTATTTTCATTAAAAAAAACCCTGCTTTGATCAGCTCGTACCGAATGATAGCAAGGCATCACAGAAAACGAGTTTAAACCAGTACTTTCACTATCATCATCATCAACCTATTCAAGTCCACTGCTGGACATAGGCCTTTCACTATGTTTCGTTAAATTCCACCGGTAATTTAAGCGATATAAGAACCCGGAAACATAACCGAAGCGCTGATAGCAGCTCTATTATTCAGAGGCAACTTTAGTGTATCAAAATCAGAAGACCCAAAAGCCTTTTTATCCATTGTAAAACAAAATAAAACTATCTGCATTTATAATCTCAAAAACGACTGTAATTTCGTATCGTCTACCTAACAATACCAACCACCGCATGATACAGCATCGCTCAATGAATGTTAACATTTCAAATGTCAAAACGACCCTCAGATGACGCATAACCAGCAGACAATTAAATGAGCTCTTACATCACCCGTCCGAGCGTTGACCATATATGGGTGACCTATCCCAAATTTCAATAAAAATCTTCATCTATGACAAACGAAGATGTCCAATCGCTCACCATCACCGCGCCACCAAACAATTTAAGACCGGCAACGGGCGGCCCTGCAAGGGCTAGAGATGTCCATGAGCGGAGGACTGCATCTGCAGATTATATTCTAGTTGAGCCTTCTGCTCGTTTGCCACAGTTACCATTTAATAAAAATAAATATTCATAGTTGTGTTAATGAATAATAAAAATTAATAATTATGTGTAAAAATAGTGATTATATGTCTGTTAATAAAATTGTAAATTGAAAAAAAAAATTAAAATTAAAATTTAAAATTGAATATTGTTGTACTTGAGCTTTGGTTGTGTTGCCGGCTTTTGACGCCACTCTACCAGTGAGCCCGTGGTATCACTTTGGACGAGCCGGCCCAATAAGTGCGTATTATTAAAACATGGCTCCCCTACTGGTGCGATAATATAAAGACTCTCGTCTGGCCACTGTCAAGCTCTTCCGAAGACCGCATAAATTAAACATTTCATCCGCACCGGGGATCGAATGCGATACCTCTCGCGTCGTGATAATATGTAAGAGAAGTAGACGAAGGCAAATAGCAAATGATTCACCATTTTGTCATACTGAAAAATAAAAATAAAAGAACACACTATGCCTAGATCCACGTCCTTGTTCCGGGATAGGTGAGTCGCAAGGGTGACAGTCCTACTAGAAACAAAGAAAAATCAACAATTTGCCTAAAACTTTCTCGGCACAGGGTGAAAACAGTGCAGCGAAACGGAGCTAATTTTAGAACGTACCTCAGCCGGTACCGGTCCGGCAACTTCCTAGTACTTTGATATCTATTCAAGCATTTATAGAGGATATTCACACTGCAGGAGCAATAGCCGAGCGCTGCACTCGCGATAAATCTCAAATGCAATCTATGCAACGAGAAAATGCGCATAGACTGCATTTTAAGCGCGCCTAGAAATATTCGAGCGTGCTTCGGGCGTGGCTCTTCGTCTATCAGATCTCCATTTCACATAGCAACGTCGTAAAAGGTAGTCATTTCTTTATGAAAACAGAGAAGCGAGCAGGCGGCTTATTTTTTTATGGAAACGTTGAAAACGAGCAGAAAGCTAACCTAGGATAAGCGATTCTCCGCCCATGGCCACCCCTAGCACTTGCAGAGCGACTGGTGCGTTGTCGGTTCACCCTCCCAGAGACACACCCAGCCGACTTGAAAATCTTCCATAAAGAGCGTACGTAAAAGGCCGGCAACTCACACGCGGCCTCTTAGTGGCTAGGAGCGTCCTGCTCTTTTGCCTCCCTATTTTCATTAAAAAAGAATTATAACGCGATGCAAAAAAAATTAACTACTTTTAATTATTCAATTATGACTTTCTACTCGGTTTTGAAGTCGATAATTGTATGGCTATAGGTACCTGTATTTGATTTCAATAACAATTAATGCCTGTGATGGGTACGTCAAAATTACCATCTTAAAATAGACGAAATGGAGTTATAATTTACGAAAGTATTCATTCCCATATTCTATTGTGATTGAATATATAGTAGAAGACGCACTTAAGAGTAATGTTAGGTGTACGTCATCTTTCCTCCGCACATCAACTAGACCTTCCATCAAAGTCCCGGATGTGACCCTCGCGCGAAGGACAATAAATCAACGCGCAAGGCCCGTAATTGCCGAGCACTAAAACCTTATTTATATCTGCTAAGGTTTTATCTAAAGTCGTTTCCTTCCAAGTTCATCGGCCCACGGGCCGCGGAAGCGAAATTGCATTTTAGCTAAGACCTAAACGACATTTCCCAGACAAAAACTGGTTTACTAAATGGTATTCCGTCTGATGTTTCGTTGCAATCATAAAGCAATCGATTCATTATATATTTTATAAAGTACATGCATCGGTCTTTCATAATTTCAAAGTAAGAATTGGCATTTACAAACCCTCTACATAATAATTACAAATAAACTAAACTCAACTTTCCTACTATTGTATAAATAAAAAGATTTGAACATTAAACTATCAAATAGTGCATCTTTTTTTTCACTGCCGCAATCCGCACTTTGGTTGTGTTGTCGACTTTTTACGTCGCTTAAGCGATATAACTTTGTTAGACCCCGGTATCTTTACTCAGCAAAATACAATAAAACAAGGATAGGCAAGTATAGCCTAAAGAAAAGGGAGCCGGGATCAAAACTCAGCCCGTGGTGTCGCAATGGTGTGGTGAGGCTGGACGCAACTGGCGATCTTGACCCACCAGGTGAGACTGCCGGGTGATTCGTCTTTCTTAAGCTAGACCTTCTATCAAAATAATAATACCTATAATTATTATATCAAACACTACAAACCCAAAGTATTGAAGCAAATAGAAATGTTGTAACACTAAAACAAAAGAACCATCAACTTAAGTCTTAGTGAAGAGTCATTATCGAGTTCGCGAACGGCGTTGTTTTGACAACCGGAACAGGCCCCGTGTTCCGGTCATACGAATTACCATTTCTAATATCCAGACGAACAGTTCAATCACACGTTCGCTTCCTGAGGGACTTGGCCATACAAGGTGCGCGCACGTTGGGCGTATTTGGTCTGATACGTGATAAACACACATAATTAATTCAGAGCGATAACCGTATTCGTCAACGGCACGGGCGGACGCGAATTTGCGCCCAATCCTGAATAAATTAGGAGCGAAATTCGCCTGTAATTTAACAATTTAACCGCCATCACCAAGGCCTTTCCACCTACGTGACAGCCCACATCCAACGCTCAACAAATTAGGCTAGATCCAATTCATTAGAACATACTAGACATGCCCAGCAGCTCTGCCCGCGTTACTTCTCATATAGGAAATTCACGTGTCGCGGTGTTTGTTACGAAATTCCACGAATCGGTTCCACATCAGGCAGGTCTTAATCTATTGGTATTTACATAGTAACATCACCTCAGCTATGGATTTAACAGTTTTTAAGTGCCAGCCACCCATACGCTCACTTACCTACCTACGAACTAGCGCTTCGGTTTCGGTGGCGTTGCTACGTAAGTATCCATCTATTTCCGTACTCTAAATGCAATAAAACGTAGACGTAGAATGAAGAAACGTTCAATAATAATTAAATATTTTTTAAATTAAGTTATTAATAGCATATATTATACATATGCACCCATGCCAAAAAAAAAGTTTGACACCGGCAAACATAGTTTAAAATGACATTAGCAAACACAAAAATAAAATCACAATCCATACTGAATGTTTCTGAACTTTAAATTCTAACAAAAACAAAAAATTATAATTAAAAATCAAGTTATTTTTAATTTATTAGATACATTCAAAGTAGACCTTACCTACAAACCCACTTACTTAAAAACTCTGCTAAAATTATTGAATTGGTTATTTATAGATTTTTTGTTGGGTTTATTTATAGGGAATAGCATACACACACACATATATATTTTTTTTATTTAATTTTGTGCTATAGCGGACAACGGAGTAGGTGAGTCTCCTATATGGTAAGAGAACACCGCCACCCATGGATAACCGAGCCACAGTCCACGGATTGGTTGTGTTGCCAGCTTTTTACGCCACTTATCCGGCATTTTTAAGGGCCTCCGATAACCTCACTCTCTCAGCGAGCCACAGTAGAAATACCGTTTCAAGTGCTACTACCATTGCACGCTGAGTACTCTATGAGCCCGTGGTGTCACTTCGGACGAGCCGGCACAATGAATGCGTCACGCAGTTCAGCATGGCTCTCCGGGTGATATATTCAGGGTAGATTCGAATCTTGCGTTAACTTTGTGACTAAACTATACGCAACACATTCTGCTTAGTATTACGCACCCACCGATAGGAGTAGTCGGCCAATAATGATGTTTTTTACACCTGTTCTAAGTGCTGCGATAACGCACCATCGCTGACATACTTTTCCTGAATTCCTACAGATAAAGACTACTTAAACGTTAAAACACCCAACTTTATCTATTCGAGTACTCATTTAGGGTGCTCAGAGTTTTGAAATGTATTTTTAAGGCGCGCGGCACATACTCACCGAGTCATTTTACCAGTAAATTATTTCGTACGTAACGAACTGTATTTGTTACATGTTGTTATGTAATAATAATTGTAATATTTCTTTAGTAAATATCTATCGTCGGATTACAGCCGCTAATGTACAAACACGCTTTGATTGTGTTACCGACTTTTACGCTGTTAAATCGTATAACTCAGTGCTCAGTCAGCGAAATACATTGTTAATAAGAACATGAAACATATTTTACTTGTAGAATATTTAATATTTTATCTTAATATTCAGAAATATATAAATTACATTTTAAAAATCTCTAAAACCTATAGATTTAATTTAATACAATTCGAAGTTACGTGGGTTTAAAGAAAACCATGTACCTACCCAAGTACTATTTCCAGTGCAACGTGTGCACTAGCTAAATGCCTGATTGCACGACCTAGATTCGGCCTGCTTCTATGCATCGACAGCACATTCTATTGAGGACTTTAATCTCTTAAAGACAAAGCACACACTCAGCCGGCAGTGCTCCTGTCAGTGGTTACCTAGATACAACGGCAAGAATTCTGTACTATACCTAAAGCGGTTAATTCTCTTTAAGTTTTAAAGAAACACAATAAAGATATAGCACTCGGTTATTAGTGCTGAGAGTCTCGTAGCTAAATGGTTTTATAAGTCTGAAATGAAGCAAGAGGTATCGGGTTCAAATCCCGGTCTGGACTAATTATAATTTAGTCGGTTTCTGGTAGGGCTTGACAGTGGCCGTGTGTTTGAATACTGTCGCACCCGTGGGAGAGCCATTCTGAAGCATATCCTGACGCACTAATTAGGTCGGCTCGTCCGAATTGATATCAAGGGCTCACAGAGTACTCAATTGTACTTGTATCGGTGTTTCTACTGAGTTTCGCTGACTGAATGAGTCTTTCTCTTACCATATAGGAGACCCACATGCTCTGTTGTTCGCACACCAAGAAAAAAATACACTATATGTGGTTAAGCGACGATTTTCTGCGCCCCTCAAACTCAAATACAATAAATTAATTAATTTGGACCACTAATATAAAACATAGAAAATAAACAATTAAAATGTTATAAAAAGGGAGACGGCATTATTTATTTCTAATTTCAGTAGTTTTATAACGCACCATTAGTTTATTTAGAAAGCGAAGGAAATCACGTCTAATTGAGAACATTTACGGAATCCAGGAAGCTTAGAACAGCTCAGCGGATGCACACGAAATAACTTTGTTTCGGAACAATTATCGCTTTGAAACACTTACTTTTGAAATTAGTACGCTCTTTCATTATGCCCCAATTAAACTGCCTCTTCTATTGCATAGAATCTGTTTTCTAGGCTATAAAAAATTAAAATATATTTTCACTTTCATCCCTCTCTCTCCGAATACCGTCCGGTACTCCGGTCCGGTAGTCCGGTACCTCATGTCTGAGGATTGTGGTCAGCACAAGGGTTACTTTTAGAGCAAATGATCTGTCGCCATCTGCCGTTATAATTAAGTTTTTATAAGTTATTACTTATTTATAAGTTTCATACATATCACCGTTATGTTATGCCACAACTGAGCGTTTTGTGATACCTAAAGTTTAAATCAAAACTTTTTAAACTATCACTTACTTGCAGCAATATCAAACTTACAAGTAATGATCACCATTAGAAATAATTAAAAGTTTGACCTAACCGACCTCCGATATTTTATTGGTCAAGGTTAGTGACACCATTGGGTACTAAATAGTATATTTCAGCGGTTCTCAATTTTCTTTTTCTCCTTTTAATATGATTACTGATTGCCTCTCCGAAAGTTTACGACTACCAACAGAAATAAAACATTCATATCTTTGAGGACAAACTTAATAAACAAGGCTTATTTTATTATATGTTTAAAAACATGTACAAACATCATGCCATATATGCTATATCAAAAAAAGAACTATAGACAATAACAAATTTAAGTTATACATAGAAGACAAAGATATGTGGAAACTTGCACAATCACCAACTGGTACCTTTTAAACCAGCCAATAGACTATAAAAAAAACAACTGTTGTAAATTTGGCGATAAAAAAAATTAAGCCGTATGAGTTTCTCATTGATTCTTCTCGTGGAGGTATATCTTCCGAACCAATTACGGTAGTTTTACTAATGTAATTCGTCTTGCAAAAGTTCCCCTTAGGGGTTATTTGAACAAATGCTTCTGAATTAGAATTTGATAGCTGGATATTGAACCAATATTGAAAATTCTTTCCCCAGCAAAGCGAATTGTGGCGCGGCGGCGATCTTTTACCATAGATGTGACCAGTTTGCTCCATTACCCGCTATACAGTAAAAACTTTAAGAAGCGCTGTGTACGCATCAAAAGTCCGTCAATTTTATGAGGCATCGTTATCGCGGCCTTACGAGAAATTTATACCCGACGCGATCACTTAGGGAGCTGTGCGTATGCAGCTTTATCTTGCCAATATTAATTGAGATTGCATCTGGACTCGACGACATTAAAATTACGTAAGCGTTCGCCGATTTACATACAGCCAATTGCACTGTTAAATTGACTACACACATAGGAAGAAAATCTTTAAATAGGGCGGTACACATGATAGAAGAATTAATGTAATAGATCCAAGCATACAAGTGTTCTGCGGGCTAACAGAATACTCAGCGTGAAATAATACTTGTACTGTGTTTCGTGCGTCAGCGTCGTTCTTCAACTAGGAAATAAAACCGTTTGAATGTTAAAGGACTTTTCGAAGTTAATCGAAATGGAATCGATCAAAGTGAATGCGAGGCAATAGAAACTAGGAAACGCTCGCAAATTGTTTCATTGGCCAACTAATCATCCAATCAATTGAAAGATATATTGCCCGTGCGATGCAGAATGCGGCTGAACGCCCGCGAAACACATGCTTCTTGTAGTACACACAATACTAGCCATTTCGTATTTACAGCTTTATATTATGGTATAGCGAACAACGGAGCAGGTGGGTCTTCTAAATGGTAAGAGAACATCGCCGGCCATGGACAGCTGCGCCATACGGCTTTATACGCCGCTTAAGCGGTGTTATGTCTCGGGCCTCTGATATCCACACTTAGCGAAACACAATCAAAGTGTAAGACTGTTACAGGCTGATATTCTGTGAACCCATGGTATCAATTCGAGCCGGCCCAACTAACGCGTCAATATTGGTAAGACCGTGTTGAGACATTCACCAGCGCTGTCAAGCCTTTCCAAAGACCGAATAAATCGTACATTTATTTAAACCGATGTTCAAACTCGTTACCTGCAACTTTACGGTATCACGAAGAGCTTAAGACACAAATGCTTAAATTACCTAACAAACAATAATTCTAGGTGGAATAACCTTTGCCGCAATCCAGTAAGAAATCTATGCACAGATCTATGCATAGGAGCGCCTAGCTCCAACCGAGAGGTCACTAACGGTACAGACCCTCGCTCCATAGAAAGTGCATTGCGTCTTGTACCATGGGCGATGCACCCGCAAGTTCCTTAACCTCACTTATCATCGAACAATGGACGCCATTATCTTCACAAACAACGATTCCACGGATATACATACAATTAATCGAACTACGATAAGAATTCTATTCAGTCTTGTTTGCTTGTCCAACCGCTCTCCAAATAGAAGACACATGTCTCGCGTTTTGTTCTCGCCTTTAAAAACATCATTGCCCTACTGAATGCAGTAAGAAGCTTCAATTCCTGCCGCGCGTGGACCTGGTAACACCTACGTACATTTGTATTGAACATAGTCTAAACAGAAGCCGAACGAAACGAATCAATAGGGCTGAAACCACAAACTTTCGTTCATACGTAGGAAACACTTATTGGAAAATTTATACCTCGAACTTGCACAATTATTTCCAGCCATATTAATTATAAATTACCCTTTCGGTTTGTATAACAATCACCTATAATACTAAACAGTGTAAACAAAATTAAACCAACAATGAAACCAGTAATATTAGTTATTTAGACGTGTCCTCGTGCGAAATAATTTCCTTGACTTTAAAATATATAAACGGTTCTCCATTGGTATGCCTCTCATATATAGTATTTATTTGAAATTACATATACAAGAAAAAACAATAAAAAAGTAGAAATTACAAAAACTGTAAAGTTAGGCGCGCGTTCGACTGTTCGCCCCACCACAAGTGGCGAAAGCGCCGATTTTCAGCGCCCCACAAATCACAAAATAAAACAAAACTATTTAATTGAGCATCTCGTTATTAAGACGTTCATTACTGGATTTACGATCCTATATGAAATTATGACATTAACTTTGCCTTTAAACTTGAATTACGTCTTTGACTTTGAAACTTTGTAAACGACGCCCCACATATTATATGTGTATTAGGTACTCATATGCAGCACATATAAATTTATTTTAACAACTTATTAAAAAAGTAAATTAGTAAGTTGAAGTTGCAATGGGCTGGCCACATCGCTCGACGAATCGACAACCGATGGGAAAGAAAGGTTCTCGAGTGGCGACCGCGTACCGGAAAACGCAGAGTGGGACGTCCTGCCACGCGATGGAAAGACGATC
>DWCF01004208.1:0-17156 GCA_018230265.1 Delias oraia
TCGTCCGAAGTGACACCACGGACTCACAGAATACTCAGCGTGAAACAGTATTTGTACTGTGTTTCGCAGAGTGGGTGAGGATATCGGAGACTTAAAAGTGCTTAAATTGCGTAAAATGTCGGCATTACTCTGGCTGTGGCGCGGTTGTCCATTGGCGGCGGTGTTCTCTTACCATATAGGAGACCCACCTGCTCCGTTGTCCGCTGACTGGGTATCGAAATTAATGTCTTTCGCTTCGTGGTAGGCTTATAGTAATTATCTATGAGGTTCTAAAAGTTGTGTTCTCACCATTAATGAGATTTTTTTTGCAGGTAAAGAAAAACTCAAAGGCAACATTCAGATTATAGTTGAAAAGGCTGGTATATCAACACAGAGCGTCCCAAATTACTACAGTTTTAAGGATGACCTAAATAGCGGAGAGATAAACTGACATTTTGTACTGATAAATAAAATAAAATTTAAGTAATTGAATGGTTTTTTTTATTATTATTACTTACTAAGATTCTGAATAATTAGAATAATATTTGGAAAGAAAGCATCATTCGCGAACCTTTTAAGTGGTAAGAGAACACCGCCCGCTCATGGATAACCGCGCCACAATCCGCGCTTTGGTTGTGTTGCCGGCTTTTTATATATATATATGAGCTGAGCGAAACAAGTACTGTTTCATGCTGAGTACGTATTCTTTGAGCCCGTGGTATCACTTCAGACGAGCCGGCCCAATTTGTGCGTCAGCATGGCTCTCTCATGGGTGAGACCATGCTTAGTTCACCCAGCCACTGTCAAGCTTAAATAATTTATAAATATTTTTATTTAATTTTCGGACCGGGAATCATACTAGATTTCTCTCGCTTTGTGGTAGACTTATAAGATCATTTAGCTACGAGTCTCTTAAAAGATACTGTTAAGATAACCAACGCCCATGGACAATCGCCCCGAAATCTAATTGTGTACAATTTGGTTGGTACTCAACGAGACACAGTACCTACAAGTGTACCAGAAATAGCAACTGTTAAAACTGAATTTAGTATACTGTGCCATTAATGTCATCAATTTTTATAGAATCATAACGATATAGCAGACACAGTATTTCCATTTTCAGACATACTAGAGACCATACACGTGCTTTGCTATGTATAATTTCAATCTGACAGCAAAATCCCCATTAAAATATGATCCGCCATATTGAATTGCGATTTAACTAACACGATTTTCTTTTATATATAGACACATACATAACACAGCATACAATAGAGCATTTTACTCGTGGGAAAGCCATGCTGACGCACTACTTGGGCCGACTCGTCCGAAGTGTATCGGGCTCACAGAATACTCAGCGTGAAACTGATTCGCCAGTGTGAGTGAGGATATCGGAGGCCCTTAAAACAGCTGCTTATGTCGGGTAAAATGGTGGCAACACAACCAATGCCCGGATTGTGGCGCGGTTGTCCATAGGCGGCGGTTTTCTCTTACTTCGAATCACTTCGGCGCCGGCCCAATCAGTGTATCAGCAAATATTTCAGCATGGCTCTCCCACGGGTAAAACGTGTTATATTTTATATATATAAAAGAAAATCGTGGTACTTCAACTGCAATTCAAAATGGCGGATCATTTTGTTAATGGCGATTTTGCTGTCAAATTGAAACTTTATACGTAGCAAAAGCATGTAATAAACGCAATCGCGTTGGAAGCGGGAGCGAATCGAGTTTTGTGCTGGCTCTAGGAGATAGAATACGCCTCTATTTAAAGGTTCCAAGTTTTTGTCGGAAACACCTCTGCAGGCAGCTGGTTCCACATAATGGCTCAATCGTGAAACGATTTACTTTAAGACACTGCTATAAGTGTGCAACAGATTAAATCAAACAAGATTATCTTAAAATATTTATTCAAATGTCTAAAATCTAGATACAATTGTTTTTTAAGTCTCATGAGTTCTAGGCCACAATTTAGAGGCTTTCTAGATTTCTTCGTATGTAAAATGTAATATGGTGGAATATGTTTTATTGAGAATATCCACCACATTACCATATATTTATTTACATTGCTTAAATTGAACCTAAACATTTTTTAGCAAAAAAACTCCATTAATTGACACACATAACCTCAAAAATACAGTCTACAATAACATAGAACACATTGTTCTTCTTATGTTGTGGCCTCTTTGACTGGTGGTCACAATTCTGTCTGGGCCAGTATAATAAACAAATAACTACATAAAATTAAACAAGAATAAAAAACATAAAAGATACAAAAAAGAGATACAATTTAAAACCATGAAACAACATCTTATCAAAGACATATGAAGAACAGATTATACATTTTATGTAGTTTATACGTTGGCGCCAAAATTGCTTACATTTATTTACCTATATTGCCACAGAATAGAGAATTATTCTTTTTTCGTTACCAAAGAGTTCTAATATGAAAAAATATTTAATATTTCCTCTTCAAAAACCCAAATCTTAAACTAAATATTAATACAATATTTAGCTGAGTGCCATTAAGTTGTTCTGTTAGATCGGCGTAAAGCCGGCAACACAACCGAAGCGTGTTTTTTTATGAAATAGCGGACAACGGAGCAGGTGAATTGCCTATGGTAAGAGAACAGCACCGCCCATTGATAACCCCGCCATATCCGTACATGCTGTGTTGCTGGCTTTTCACGCCAGCTAAATTTCAAAGGGCGTAAATCCTCACTCACTCAGTAATTTAATGTGAGCACGTGGTATCACTTCGGAGGAGCCAATTAGTGCGTCAGCCATTCCACGGCTAAACGGTTTCAAGCGTAATTGTCCATGGGCATGATCTATTACCGTCCAAAACCATCATCTGCTATATCAGTGTTTAACAAGTGTCGTCTCTGGACCATAAATAAATGCCATAAATAATTACTACGTTATGGATCGCTGTCCTATATAAAAAATCAATCTTAATATAAAGTACTGTGCCTGGAAATCGTCCAGACTCATGGCCAGACGATACTCTCTATCCATGGAACATAATCCGCCACCCGGGTGTATATCCCGGGCTGGCCGATCACACCGCACGCTTTCCCGAAAGATGTGATGCCGACAACTGTGTACATACATTCAATCTGTTTGTGCTTCAGTTGGAGTGGTCCGCCGCTGTCACCCTGAAAGATTACAACACAAATAAGCTCTATGTTTTATAATATAGTGGATAACGGAGCAGGTGGGTCTCCTATATGGTAAGAGAACACCGCCCATCACCAACCACGTCACAGTCCGCGCATTGGTTGTGTTGCCGATTTTTTACGCCACTTTAACGGCATTTGAAGAGCCTCCGATATCCTTACTTTGCGAAACACAGTATAAGTGAGTTTCACGCTGAGTATTCTGTGAGACCGATAATACTTCGGACGAGCCGGCAAAACAGCATATGCCTCAGAATGTCACTTCCACTAAATAAAAACTCACTTGACAGGTATCCTTGGACTTATTTCTGTCCCCATAGCAGATCTGGGTTTTTGGGTCGAAACCATTCTTCATCAGACGATTAGCGCCGAACATTGCAGAACACTCATTAGTTGAAAACTTATGAAGTATCACCTGAAAACAGACACAATTACGTCACAATTGTTTTATAGTATAGTGAACAATGGAGCAGGTGGGTCTTCAATATGGTAAGAGAACACCGCCGCCCATCAACTGCGCAACAGTGTGTGCATTGGTTGTGTTGCAGGCTTTTTACGATGCTTAAGCGGTACTGTTAAGGGCCTCCGATATCCTCACTCGCTCTGCGAAATACAGTTCAAGTACCGTTTCACGATGAGAACTGGAGCTATGCTAGGAGGATATCGGAGACCCTTAAAAGCAGCGTATGGAGCAACACAGCAAGCGGGGACTGAGAGGTGGTTGATCATGGGCGACGGTGTTCTCTTTACCATATGGGAGACCCAGCTGCTCCGTTGTGCGCTGTAATATAAAAATGAATAATATTAGTATGTATAAAGTATTGGTACTACCTTCTGTAGCGTATCTGAAGACGCCCCCCTGTTTTCTGTCGCCCCCCAGCCGCTAGCCAGAGCCCGTTCATAGTCGTTCGGTGCCTCGATATCCAGACAGGCTGGTACAGCCGACTCGCTCAATGTCATTCTGAAATACCAGCATAAAATTATTGCTTTTCCAAAAATAATGAAACAGTAGTTGTAATTTACAAAAATGGAGGGTGTTTTCTTGGTTTTTCACCACTACTTGACAATAATATAAATTTCTTAGTTTATTTCTTATATATAAAATACACATTTTTTCCTATAGTGGGGTATGATGACAAAAAATGATTTAATGATGCAGAAAAACCTTTTAAAGGATTATGACACACAAGGATTTTTTTAGTACATTTCTTAAATAAATATATTTTTTTAAACAAGTAGGAGCTTCACTCAGGGTAAGTGGTCCTCCATGGACACTCCCAACTCTTGCAGACCCGTGGGTGTTTGCCGGCCTTTAGTATGGCTGGCTCTCCTACTTTATGGCTCTCCCACTGGACAAAAATTACTTACGGTCTGTCTGTCTCCAGCAAGGCGATGTCGTTGTATCGTCTCGGGGGGTCGTATTTCGGATGCTTTATTATACGTTCAATGTTGTACAAGTTGTTGCTGTTAATTGCATCTGTACGACTCAGGACCCCAAGAAGGGCGTATCTTATCGGCCCACTGAAACCAAAAATCATCACTTTTGTTTTTTTAAACACCACTGGGGGTAAACGAGCAGAAGGGCCTTCTAGGACAAGCGATCCTCCGCCCGCGGAGACCCCCAGCCCTTGCAGAGCCGCGGGTTCATTGCTGTCCTATAAGGAAGGTGTACGCTCTTTTCTTGAAAGCTACGGTTACGGGTTTTTGTTACGGTTCCATGATTTTTATAGTATAGCAGACAACGGAGCAGGTGGGCCTGCTATATGGTAAGAGAACACAGCCGTCCATATAGTAATTGCGCTACAGTCCGCAATATCTGTGTTGCTGGATTTTTCGGCGCTCAAGCGTCATTTTTAAGGGCCCCTGATATCCACGGCTCGTGAAACTATACTACTTAAGCCGTGTAAAAAGTCGGCAACACAATATAGCGCGGATTTCTACGCGGTTGTCCAATAGGTCAGCATGAAACCGCACCGGAATTCGAACAGGATACCTCTCGCTTCGTGGTACTCTTTTTTAAAACCAATAAGCTACGAGGCTTTTTTTTAAATAAAAAATAATTGAGTTTTTTGGCGTCTACTAACTTGAATCTGCTGTACGTGCAATGTCCTGCAGTAAGGATGAACTTTTCACTGATCAGTGAACCACCACAATCCCACTCTGCTGAGTAGGGGCTCTCGCCAAACCCGAGGAGAACCTGAAAACAAAATTATTTATCCCATATAAATATATAAATTACTTTTTTTCACAGAATATTCAGCGTGAAACGGTACTTGTACTGTGTTTCATTGTGAGTGAGGATATCGGAGGGCCGTAATAGCACGCTAAAGCGGCGTAAAAAGCCAGCAACACAGCACGCGCGGACTGTGGCCCGTCTGATGGGCGATGGTGTTCTCTTTCCATATAAGAGACCCAGCTGCTCCGTTCTCCGCGATACTATAAAAAATCCAACACAGCAGAAGAGCATACCATATGTGGGAACTCGTCCTTGGCTGCCTTAACCCCGCCCACTATGAGATCTAAGGCGTTGTGCCGGCAATTGTCGCTTCTGGTCAATTCTCCAGTCAGCTGCGCGCCACGTTTGCACGGGAAGACCAGAGTCTGTTGGTATTCTATACATTCTGTAATTAATAGCAAATTCATAGATGTTATCATTTTACTATTTTCCTACGTGAGAGCCATGCTGAAGCATATGCGGACGCACTGATTCTGCCAGCTCATCCGAAGTGATATCGGGCTTACATAATATTTAGCGTGAAATGATACTAGTAATGTGTTTCGCCGAGTGAGTGAAAAGTTAAAAAGGCCGGTTGAGTGGTGTAAAAAGCCGGCAACACAACCAAAGCGCGGACTGGCGCGGTTATCCACGGGTGACGGTGTTCTCTTACCATATAGGAGACCCACCTGCTCTGTTGTCCGCTATGCCATAAAAAAGTATGTTTTTTTTGTTGATGGTAAGAGAAGACCGTCACCCGTTGACAACCGCAACACAGTCCGAGCATTGGTTGTGTTGCCGGCTTTTTACACCACTCAACCGGCCTTTTATGAGCATACGATATCCTCACTCACTCAAAGAAACACAGTACAAGTACCGTTTCACGTTGAGTATTGATTATTGTTCGCCATACACCTTCACTATGGAAAATTATACGCCAAATCTAGGACAAGTGCTCCACCGCCCATGGACATGTGTCCATGGGCGGTGTATATATATGTATATTACATATATGTATATAATATAATTCGAAATCTGATATCAATACTAACTGTCCCATGCCTTTTGGCCGGTTTTCGTTGAGGTCCTCTTGGGTCCGAGGGCCTCACAGACCTCGGATGAGCCTTCGCTATCTTTGTAGTCGTAAATTTGAGGCACATATTCGGTGCTTGATGTAGTTATAGGCCTGAAACACATACGATTATTGATTACATTCATTAATTAGACAGATTATTTATTGTACACCGACAAAGGACAAGTAGTCTACCGCCCATGGCCAGCCGTAGCCCCAAATGAGTTGCGATTCCTGCCTTTAAGGGTCTCTAAGTCGATTGGTTTAATAGATACATACTTCACCCGTGCGTTAGCATATGCGAACGCACTAATTGGACAGGCTCGTAGTGATACCACGGACTCACAGAATACTCAGCGTGAAACGGTAGCTGTACTTGAAACGGCACTTGTACTCTTTCGCTAAGTGAGTGAGGATATCGGAGGCCAACATAAACATGGACTGTGACGCAATTGTTAATGATCGCCGGTCTTCTCTTACCGTGTCGGAGACCCACTGTTGTCCGCTATACTATAATATTCTGCAGGTCTTGCTGATACAGAATTGTGGTCCGCAGTATAAAAAATATAAACAGTTTTTAAAATTGTGTTGCCCAAATGCAAGACCAAGACTGACCGTACGACGTGATCAAGAAGAAGACTAAGCCTGCGAGACTCGCGCGTCTTGCGGCTTTTTTTGGCAGTGATTTTGGGAATTTCTCATTAAATCTTTGGACATTTATAAATCTGGTTGGTCTACTATGGCTATGCTAATTCAAGCTCAAAATCTTCCTATTCTGATGGGTTTTTCTAATATCTGATGTAGACTTTAATAAATATCAATATTTTTATAGGTAATTGCAAGTCTCTTGCTGCAAGACCAAGACTGGGAGCGCAATAGCAAGACCAAGACCAATACCAAGTGTTAGACGCAAGATCAAGACTGGCTACGTCTTGCTATTGTGGAACATTATTAAATTACAAAAATAATAATTAAATTATACAATAAATTACCTTCTGGTTGTTGTGAGCACAGATTCCCGCTGAACACAACACACTATTGCGTCCAGGCCAACAAAACTACAGATCTGAAACGACCATAATATGCAATTATAACACATTGCTTATAGGCCGCCAACGCACCCGCGGCTCTGCAAGGACTGGGAGTGTCCATGGGCGGAGGACTGGTAGCCCTAGATGAGCCTTCTGCTCGTTGGTATCAATAGTATAAAACAATATATCTTACGTCTTGCATTTGGGTAATACTACTTAGAATAGAAACTATACAAATTCACGCTGAGTATTCTGTGAGCCCGTGGTATCACTCCGGCTCTATAAGTGCCTATATCAGCATATGCTTCAGCATGGATTTGCCACGTATAGCGCTTTAGGAACGGCGTTAACATAATTATCAGTGATTTTTTTACAATTTTTTTATAGCGGACAACGGAGCAGGTGGGTCTCCTATATGGTAAGAGAACACCGCCCATCACCAACCCCACCACAGTCCACACTTGCTGTGTTACTTTATACACCACTTGGCGGAATAGAGCCTCCGATAGCCTCACTCAACAAAACACAGTTCACATTTCGTTTCAAGTACAACCACCGTTTCACGCTGGATCAGTTCAAGTTTCAGTATTCTGTGAGTCCGTGGTATCACTCCGGCCCAATAAGTGCGACAGCATAGCTTCGGCTTGGCTCTCCCAGAGCTAAGCGCTATGGAAATGGCGTAAACTCATGAGTCATTTGTTTTGCGTCAAAAATTATCACAATTATTAAGTAATAGTTAAATTCTATGATAAATATTTATTTTTTGACTCCAGACAAGAAATAAAGTGTTTTCCATGACATCATTGAATGACTTATAACGTCTCTTCATTCAAGATCATTTATGTACTTTTGAAACGGTACTTGTACTGTGTTTTGTTGAGTGAATGAGGATATCGGAGCCCCGGAACGCCGCTTAAGTTGCGTTAAAGCCAGCAGCACAAACGCGGGCTGTGGCGCGGTTGATAGGCGGTGTTCTCCTACCATATAGGAGACCCACCTCCTCCGTTATCGGTTATACTATATAAAAAAACCTTCTTGGCGCAGTAGTCCATGGGCGGCGGTGATGTCTTATCAAAAAAAAAACAAAATATATTTTTCTCATTTTTCATTTAAAGTATAATTTAAGTTTCTTACATTTTATTTGATTTAATGATTAGTCATAATTAGTAAATACTGTCATTAAATATTAATTAAAAGGTCGATAACCTAACCGACACCATTTATAAATTAGACTTTTTCAATATCCAATATTTAAATTATAAATAAAGAAATGAAATTGCTGTAATCTTAGAACGTAATAGCGGTAAAGAAATAACTTATGCTGACGCATATGCACTAATAGAACCAGCTCGTCTGAACCGATACCACGGGCTCACAGAATACCAGCGTAAACCTGTACTGTATTAAATGAGTTGGTGAGGATAAATCCCGTGGAATATCGCTATAGAGACAGAACTACACAACCATAGCGCGAATTATGGCGCGTTGTCCATGGGCGTCAATGATTTATCATAAAAATCTTGCTTAAATTAAAAAAATAAATAAAAACTTGTTATTTTGTATAATCTGTAAACAAGTCTCTTGATATATTTTTATCATCTCGACCCGAATTATCGTAACGGAACTGAGAAAGCCTACTTTCATATCATGCAGCTTTTATTGACATCGATTTAATGCGCATCGATTTAATTTAAAAAAATGAGATAAAATAATTATGTGGGCCATGGGCGGTGTCTCTTACCATATAGGAGACCCACCTGCGGTGTTCTCTTAACATATTGGGGACCCACCTGCGGTGTTCTCTTATGTGTCTAATGAAATTTTGATTTTTCTTTTACCCAAGTCTAAGTTTAGTACTTTTCTAATCTAAACTAGGTTAGGGAAAAAGAAAAATTCAACCTAACATCTGTTTCTCTGGTAAGAGCTAACATATTTTATAATTGAGGAAAAAGAATTTTAATATTTGATAGGACAGTTGTAGGCAATAAATATTAGGGGAATTACCTATAGAATATAAAAAAGTCAAATCAGAAATGAGGTTATCCACAGACGAACCAAAATAACCGACATTGCCCGCCGTGTTAGTAAGTTGAAGTGGCATGGGCTAGCCACATCGCTCGACGAACCGACAACCGATGGGGAAGGAAGGTTCGAGTAGCGACCACGTATCGGAATACGCAGAGTGGGACGTCCCGACAAGCGATGGAAAGACGATCTAACGAAGGTCGCGTGCAACCGCTGGATCCAGATCGCTCAAGATCGCAAGGTCTTTAGCATAGGCCTATGTCCAGCAGTGGACTTATTAAACTGATGATGATGAGATGGATAAATGGTTGACTGATATATAGGAAAAAAATCGGTAATTGAAAATGTATCTATTTTTTACGGTATAGCGGACAAAAGAGCAGGTGGGACTCCTATATGGTAAGAGAACACCGCCGCCCATGAACAAACGCGCCACATTTCTTGTATTGGTTGTGTTGACGACTTTTTACGCTAAAACGGCACTTTTAACTGCGATATCCTCACTCACTCTGCATACAAGCACCGTTTCACGCTGAGTATTCTGTGAGCCCCATATCACTACGGACGAGCCGCCCCATTTAGTACGTCGTCATATGCTTGAGCATGGCTTTTCCCGGGGGAAATATGGAATATACATACCGGTATGATTTATTTTGAAAATTACTATCACGTAAGTCTGTTTTAAAGATTTTTCACGATCGGTTCAGTAGATCCACAAATCACTCCCCACGATGTAACAGACTTTTATAATTATAGATAAAAATGTTTAAGTTATTCCCCAACATAGCCTGAGAATGCTAAAAAGCCTTAGTCATACCAGTGCGTCAATAGCACATACCAGTGTGCAGAATTAATTATGGTATAAAAACCCACTTTAACCCACTTAACATTCTCTATGCTCATAAAAACATAAAAAACCAATTTGCTAACGTCAATTGCTAAACCATTTAATGTAATATATAAAATCATCTAAATATCGCACGTTGCCATGCTTAAGCATATGCTGACGCATAAATTGGACCGGCTTCTTTAGTGATACCACGGGCTGACAGAATACTCAACGCGAATTGGTAGTTGTACTTGAAACGATGCTTCTACTGTGTTTCATCTAGTGTCATACGTCTCTTGAATTTTGGCGGCGTAATGCCGTCAACACAAAACGCGGCTTTCTAGCCCATGGGCGTGTTCTCTTACTATAGAAGCTTCATAGTCCACTATAGGTATCATAATAAGTAATTTATGTCATATATAAACTTCTGTTTGAACGTAATACCCAGCAGTGCAATATATATACTAACATGGAAAGAGAACACCGTCGCCCATGAACAAGCGCCCATAGCCCACGCATTGGTTGTGTCGCCGGCTTTTTTGCCGCTTAAGCGACACTTTTAAGGGCCTCTGATATCCTCATTCACTGCCAATCACAAGTATCGAACGTCATAAAAAGCCGGCAACACAACCAATGCACGGACTGTGACGTGGTTATTCATTGCCGGCGGTGTTATCACCATATAGAAGACCCACCTGCTCCGTTGTCCGCTAAAGAATTAAAAAATCGTATTAAGCGTGATCGTATTAAACGGGTTCTAATGTTATTGTTGTTACGGCGTACCTCTGTGAGAGAGTACCGCTGTCCATGAGCATGCACTAACGAAAGATTCAGGTTAGTGAGGAGCCAGAAGATGCTGGATGCAGGTCGTCTCCGACAGGTATTCATGAAGGTCCGAAGTATGTCCAGCAGTGGACGTCCTACGGCTGAAATGGTGATGATGATGACATCCCACTGTCGACCCACAAGATGGATAGATGACCTTATAAAAGTCACCGGAAGACGCTGGATGCAGGGTGGCCCCGACAGGTATGTATGGAGGTTCGAAGGGGAGGCCTATGTCCAGCAGTGAACGTCCTACGGCTGAAATGATGATGATGATGACGAATAAAACATACCTGTGGCACTTTTTGATTCTTTATATCCTGTATCGCTGATGGACAATTCTCCATTCTGAGGCATACACCTTGCACTCTATTATCGGCACAGTTCTCACCTAAAACAGCGATTGAAATGTACAAATTAAATTTATATTATAGCGGACAACGGAGCAGGTGGGTCTCCTAATGGTAAGAGAACACCGCCGCCCATAGACCGCGCCACAGTCTTTGCATTGGTTGTGTGGACGGCTTTTTACGCCATTTAGACGATATCTTTAAGAGCTCAGATATCCTCACTCACTCATCGCACTAATTGAGCCGGCTCGTCCAAATTAATACCACAGGCTCACAGAATACTCACTGTAATTGTAGTTGAAACAGTGCTTCTACTGTGTTTTACGGAGTGAGTGGCAATATCGGAGGGTCTAAAATTTCCGCTTAAGTGGCGTAAAAAGCCGGCACCATAACCAATGCACGGACTGTGGCGCGGTTGTCCTTGGCCGGCGGTGTTCTCTTACAATATAGGAGACCCACCTGCTCCGTTGTAAGCTTTATTATAAAAAAAACATATCACGTTGATTTTGTAGAGGCGATGTATTCTGCAAAGTTGAAGTAGGTACATAATTTTATTCTAGAAGCAATAGTTTTCGCAGCACGCGATGGAAGACTTTTTGGAGCATTTTCTTATAACTCGATTTTTTATAATAATAGATTTTACGGATCGAGTAAGTTTGAGAGCCTCGTGGCTCTGGTTTTAAAAGTCTAGCATATAGCGGCAGGTATCGGATTCGAATCCCGGTCCGGACAAATTATAATTTAATATATAATTAATTCGGTCTGTGGAAGGGCTTGACAGTGGCCGGGCGAGTGTCTTAATATCGTCGCACCCGTGGCGAGCCATGTTGAAACTATTCTGACGCACTAATTGGGCCAGCTCGTCCGAAGTGTTACCATGGGCTCACAGAATACTCAGCGTGAAATGGTAGTTGTATTGTTTCGCAGAGTGAGTTAGGATATCGGACGCCCTTAGAAGAAACGCTTAAGCGGCGTAAGAACACGGTAATACAACCGATGCGGATTATGGCGCTTTTGTCCATGGGTGGCAGTGTTCTCTTACCATACAGGAAACCCATCTGCTCCGTTGTCTGTTATATGATAAAGAAAAGCAACTTTTTTTAAATATACGCTTTAACCTCTCTTTAAATGGACTATCCAAAATTTAAATAATTTTCAAATCGGCCCAGCGGTACTTATCGCCTTCATACAAAGTTCAGTTTAATAATGTAAGTATGAAAAAAAATACCTTCATAATATTGTCCATTTGCGACGTAAAACAATAGAAAAACACAGAAAAAAAACATTTTTGATATTATATTTTACAAGCATACACCGTGAAATATACACTGAACGATTGTCTGTCTGTATATTGTGATAAATGTCATCACGTCTTTACCACTCGGAGGCCATCACGCGACTGACTCATTGACAAGATACAGTAATTGTTTCAACTCGTTTCACTAAATAACTGTAAACATGAGTTCTACATCACGTTATCTTGTACATATAACGCAGTGTTTTCCAAATTGAGGTCTGTGGACCCCCGTGGGTCCGCGAGTAAATTGGGGTCCGTGGCGTCATATCTAAATTATACTATGGGCTATACTAAAAACTAAAATTAATACTATGTCTGATTATTTTGCTGTGTTTTTATAGTATAGCGGACAACGGAGCAGGTGGGTCTCCTACCGTGCCAAGGTCCGCGCTCGCTGTGATGCCGGCTTTTATACTGCTTAATTTGCAAATTCATGCCTTCGATATTCTGATCACTCAGCGAAACAGTATTCCGTTTCACGCTGAACATTCTGAGCCAGTGACCTTCAAAGTCCGTGCCTATCATTGAAAGGCCGACAACTCACACTTCCAGCAGGGGTTAAGAACTTACATTAGGTGAGCCATTTTTTATGGAAACGGTGGTTCACAGGATAAGCGGACTTTCGCCCATGGACACGTATAGATCTTGCAGGGCTGCGAGTACGTTGCTCCTTGCCGTTGAAGCTGGGATGTCTGTATGTCCAATGCAGGCTGGTGAATCCACTGAGTGGTGCTAATAGTATTACGCAAAAACTTATCCAATACTTTAGTGCTACTGGCAATGGTGGTTTTTGTATGACTTTTCCTTAAAGTACAGTTTCAATGCGTTTTAATATTTATCATTTCTTTTATAGGCTCAGGTTTTATAAAAAAAGGCCACTCGGTGAGCCTGCGAGGCTGACATCGCATCGTAGAGGCCATTGCCCTGTTGGGGAGGAACCTATCCAGAAATATATTTATCTAGGAGTGAGGATATCGCAGGCCCTTAAAAATGCCGCTTAAGTGGCGTAAAAAGTCGGCAACACAATCAATGTGCGGACTGTGGCGCGGTTGTCCATGGGCGGTGGTATTCTCTTACCATATAGGAGACCCGCCTGCTCCGTTGTCCGCTTAACTATAATAAAATTATGATACAGAAGGCGGCTTAAGCGAGATATTTCAAGGGCCATATATCCTCACTTACTCAGCGTAAGACAGTACAAGTACCGTTTCACGCTGAGTGCTCTATGAGCTTGGTAAGACTTCGGACGAGCTGGCCCAATTAGTGCGCCAGTATATTCTTTAGTATGGCTCTCCCACAGGTGTGACTAAAACACTCACTTTGAAGCCCTTCCAGAGACCGAATAAATTATAATTTATAATTGTTCCGACCGGGATTCAAACCCGATACCTCTCGCTTCACTATACACTTTTATTACACTTTTGTTATTATAATTACGAGGCTCTCAGGGGTATTTCCAACCCAATACAAGTTGGAACTTCAAAAAAGAGCATACATATTCCTAGCAAAGGCTGGAAACGCACCCGCGACCAATCAGACGCTGTGGGTGTCCATGGGCGGAGGTATACTTATCCTAAGTGTACCTCCAAGTGGTCTATTGCTATTAAAATCTAACGTATTTTTATTTCAAGAATTATTTTATAGTTTATTTATTCTAAACTATTCCTTCAGCCCGTACGGTCCAAATAGTGCGTCAGCATACCTCTCCCATGGATACAAAACCACTTGTCTCCCGATTTTCATAAAACATAATTCATTAAAACAACGCTAAGATTAAAAACAAACATACAAACTTATATAATATGAAATATTTAAATAGCACTATTGCTATTAAATTCCATCAGGCGTATTTTTTTAAAGTATTGTTTTATAATTTATTTTTTCTAAACTACTCCTTCAGCCGGTTCTGCCCATCATCGTCATCAGCCTATTCTAGTCCACTGCTAGACGTAGGCCACACGTCCATCTGTGCCCACCTGTTGCGATCTTGAGCGATCTGGATCCAGCGGTTACCCGCGACCTTCGTGAGATCGTCTTCCCGTCGCGTGGCGGGACGTCCCGCTCTGCGTTTTCCGTTACGCGGTCGCCACTCGAGAACCTTTCTTCCCTGTCGGTTCTCGGTTCGTCGAGCGATGTGGCCAGCCCATGCCACTTCAACTTATACGGCGGGCAATGTCGGTTACTTTGGTTCGACTGCGGATAACCTCATTTCTGATTTTATCTCGCAGCGAGACTCCAAGCATTGCCCTCTTCATAGACCGCTGACTGACTCTGAGCTTCTCCATTAGACCCATCGGTTCTGCCCAAGTAGTCATCAAATTTTTATTTTCTATATGGCAAGAGAACACGCCCACCACCAACCGCGCCACAATCCGCGCTTGCTGTGTTGCCGTCTTTTTACACCACTTAAGCGACATTTTAAGGGCTTGAAATATATTAACAGCGAAATACAATAGAGGCAGAATTTTAAGCACAACCATTTCACGTTGTTTATTCTGTGAGCCCGTGGTATCAATTCGGTTGAATACCCAATTATATAGTCCGCATATCATTCAGCATGGTTTTTTCACGAGTGCGATAGTATTAAGACACACGTCCGGTAACTGTCAAGCCCACAGAGACCCGGTACCTCTCGCTTCATGGTAGACTTAGCTACGAGGCTCTCAAAATATAATGAACAAAATATACAAAATATAATTTGATTAACTGTCTTGTCCGGGTCACGAAAAAAGTCTTTTTGATTAACTGTCTTGGCCGGGGCACGAAAAAAGTCTTTGACCGACTGTTTTGTCCGGGTCGCGAAAATATTATATACATATGTGATGACCTTTTGGTTTATGTTCAATCGGGTTTAGCAGAGGCGTACAGTTGTGTTCAAACCAGCGAGCAGGTATGTTATTAAAAGCATTTTCCTTATTACTAATGTTTTAAATATATTGTCTAAATATTGTTTTTATGGAGATAGTCCTCCGCGCATGGGCGTCCCAAAGTAGTGTTGCCCAAATTGAATCAGACCAAGACCAAGATTGCTCTAATATTAGCGAAAACAAAACTGACAGTGTAAGACTTGAGAGAGAGCAAGACTAAGCCTGCGAGTCTCGCGCGTCTTGTAGCAATTTTTTTCTGTATTTTTTGGTTGTGTTTTTTGGAATTTTTCTGAATACCAAAATGGAGGGTTATGTTTCTAGTTTATCTAATTTTTGGGTTTTGTTTCTTACGAAATTGGTTGGAAAAGTATTTAAAAACAGTTTTTTTTATTTTTTTTATTCTATAGCGGACAACGGAGCAGGTGGGTCGGGTCTCCTCTCCTATATGCTAACAGAACATCATGGTCCATTTAGAACCGCGTCAAAATCCGCGTATTGGTTGTGTTACCGGACTTTTACGTCGATTAAGCAGCAGTTTTAAGGGCCTCCGATATCCTCACTCATTCAGATAAACACAGTAGAAGCACCGTTTCAAGTACAACTACCATTTCATGTTGAGTATTCTGTGAGCCCGTGGTATCACTTCGGACGAGCTGGCCCAATTTCTGCGTATATATGCTTCAGCGTGGCTCTCCCACTTGTTGTGTTGGCGGCTTTTTACCCGAAACTATTCCTTTGTCGTTCCAGAACTGAGCGTGTGTGGTGTGGAATTATCTGTATGCAGTCTGTATTTCCGATCATGAGAGCGTATTTATCCCTAACTGACGTCAACGACCGAAATAATATAATTATAATTATAATTTTGAGAGCCTCGCAGCTTAATGGTTTTAAAAGTGTATCATGAAGGGAGAGGTATCGGGTTCGAGTCCCGGTCCGGACAAATACAATTAAATTTATAATTTATTCGGTCTCTGGAAGGGCTTGGCAGTGGCCGGGCGAGTGTCTTAATACTGTCGCACCCGTGGGAGAGCCATGCTGAAGTATATGTTGGGCCGGCTCATCTGAAGTGATACCAATCTCATAGAATACTCAGCGTGAAACGGTATTTGTACTGTGTTTCGCAGACTGTGTGAGAATATCGCAGGCCTTTATATGTGCCGCTTAATCGGCGTAAAAAGCCAGCAACACAACGAATGCGCGGACTGTGACGCGGTTGTTCATGGGCGGTGTTGTTCATACTGTGGTAAGAGACCTACCCACCTGCTCCGTTGTCCGCTATAGTATAAAATAATAATATTATTCCTGATCTTCTCAGATTTAATTACACTTACTAAAGAATTTAATATTATTTAAGAGTTAGAGATTTATAGAAGATGTAACTATAAAAGGCATGTATTTACCGTGGCGGCAAAATAATCCGATTTAGTCTTATAATGACAGTGGATAGGAAAAATAATAGGATGGCAGCTAAGTGAAGTAGAATTTTAAGC
>DWCF01004209.1:0-17155 GCA_018230265.1 Delias oraia
TGTTCACATCGGATACCTCAAACATAGCAATCCTCCCTAATGTAATAAAGCGATCATTAATCTTAAATAACTAGTTTTTATTAAATTAAATACCTGGTACTTGTATTGTTTTTCGCAGAGTGAGTAAGGCTCCTAAAAAGTGCCGCTTAAGAGGCGTAAGAAGCCGTCATCACAACCAATGCGCGGACTGTGGTGCGTTTGGTCATGGGCGGTGTTCTCTTACCATATAGAAGACTCACTTGCTTCATAGTTTGCTATACCATAAAAAAGTGTGGTGGAAGAGAGAAGTAAAACTTTAATAAATTGATGGAAAGATGTAACTAATAAAATGTCTATTTTATTAACCTTACACATTTGTTTCATTATTTAATAGATAAAAATAAGAAACTTCAAGATTGATTTAAATATTTACTCTAGTCTTTTAAGAGACTACATATAACTATAAAAGACTGGCAATAGTTATTCAGTTTATTATTAACTGTTGCTTAACTTATACTGTTAAGATAAATACAGTTACACTCTCTCTGGTGGTCAAATAAATTATATAGCTTTATGTAATGTATTAAATACCATTATAATTAATATTGATTATGGTATTTTTATATCCAATTTATATACAGGAGGTCTAAAGGGGAAGCCTATGTATAGCAGTTCATATCCTATGGTTGAAATGATAAAGATGATGATAGTTAATGGGTCATCTTAGGATAAAGTATAAATAATAATATATTTTTATTGAATTTAAATCATAAATGAGTAATTGACATATATTAGTGAACAATTAATAAATTACTGTAAAATAAACAAGAATATAAATAGAAAATGAAATACTATTTCAGTCTAATTGTCAGTTTGTCATTAGTCATGTAATATTTAGAGTACTGCTAGTCAACTATTTATTCTTACCTTTACTTAGTTTGTTATTGATGCTTTACTTGGCCTCTTGGAAAATAATAAAAATTTAATAATAAATATTTTTATATAGATTAACTAAAACATAATATCCTAGTATTATATTATTATAAATAATTAAAAAATAGGATAAAATAATAAATCATGATTTATTGCATGTACACATTTGTACTATGACACATGTTTAGATTACTCAATCAGCTGTTCGTAGCAAAATAGATAGACATGGCTTCTACTAACAATTAGTATAGTATTTTGAATAGAGGTTATCTATCAAAATGATGTTTCATTTGCTATTCCCGAAAATAAGGAATAAGAATTATCATTTTGACAGTTCTAATATCTAGACGAGTAGGCACTAGTTTAATTTTATTTCAGTGAATCGTATTTGCTAGATTTTTAATTTTTATATAAATAAATCTTGCATTATATTTTTAATATGTACTAACTAATAAAAATAATTATGACAAAAAAGAGCCCTGGAGTAAATGTTAGAAATACATATTCTAATGATTAATTCTTAATTTAATAAAAGCTAAATGCTTGATGAAATTTAAATTCACTCTCTTCAAAGTATTGACTAAATTCAATTTAAATCTGTGTTAAGATTATTTTTCTATCCCGATAAGACAAAGGGACCCAATACACAGGAAGCCGCTTAATATATTACACGATCCGGATGATCAAATCACACAAACTAACAAAAAACTGATAGCCTCCCTAGAGGATAAAACAAAATATCAGATGAATGGGTTCTGTGTTGGGACCTTCTGTGTTGTCTCCACCAGGAACGGAAACGAGGACCGATATATGTCATTAACGAAGCCCACCCCAGTGAGCTTCCAATGGCTGCTCAGGCGTCCGACGTTCCCGCGACGTCCCAAGCCGTGGTTCGTTTCTGGCAGGAGATGCCCTTGCGCTAGTAGCGGCACAAAGCAAACTCTCGGCGAGCCTAGGGCTCGGCCCAAAGTCCGCGACAAGCTGTGACAAGACCATAAGCCATAAAAATATTATTCTTAAACCTTTTCGTCAAAATGTAAGTACCTATGCTTGTAAAATAAAAGTTCATAAATATGACAAAAATATAATCTCTTTTCAGAAGCCTTCTCCGCAGAGATGCCAATTCTTTTCTAAAAATCGATTTTTAGTCGAGCCAACAATAGTTTGTTTAATAGATAGTATGGGAAATGATGTTTTGTTATGAGAAGTCGAAAATAAAAATTTGTTATATTACCATATAAAAATATAAGACCAAGTACATAAGAAAAAGTATATTTTTTAAATGTAATAAAATTAAAAAAAATGAATATATATATATATATATATATAGCTATAGTTGCCAGTAAGTTAACATGCTTAATAATTTTTAAAAACATTAGACTATCAAGTCTAAACGGTTTCGGGCCTCATTTTAGATATTGTTAGCAATGGAAACCGCCACTGACAAAAAACATACAATTCCCTCATATTCTATATTGTTCTACTGTTTCTTTTTCGTAATAAACTTTAATATATAAGGGTGGGCAGCAGCGCCCTTCCGAGTACAGCAGATGTGCTGTGATCACCAACCCGCCTTCCAAGCGTGGTGATTAAGTCAAAACACCCTCCTTTTGGGGGAGGCCCATATCCAGCAGTGGACTTGATAGGCTGATGATGATGATGATATGTAATAATAAGAGTTTATTTTGCCAACAATATTTTGTAGTTTGCGTCTTGAAGTCAATAAAATCTCAAAGCATAAAAAATGATTAGTGAAGATTGCGCGCATATCTTTCAATATACACAAAACTAAAAAAATTTAAAAGCTATCTTCAATATTAAAACATCGATTATTTGATCAATCTATTTCAGTCCTCACTGAGATCGCAGCCCTAATTTCGGTCATCCGTCATTGTTTGGATTTTCTGTTCGATTTTAGATTTCTGATATTAATATTCTAAAAGATTTGACTAATCAACATTCAATAAAATGAATAGCATTAGGAATCTGCGAAGAATACCACTCTGCCAATGGCGATCATTTTCACGATGGTATTATTTAGTTAATTATAGGTTATATTAACACATTAACTATATCAAAATGTGTATACAAAAATATTTCTTCACAGCTCAACTTTACAGCAAGGAGTAACAGAGGCTGTTACACCTATATCTATTCCACCTCCTGAAGGAATAGAGAAACCAGTTTCAGCAAAAATTGAGAAAATTGTATCAGACATTACAAATCTCAGCTTGCTTGAAGTATCGGAATTAAGTCAGGTTTTGAAAAGACGGTTAAATCTACCAGATGCGCCTGTTATGCCAATGGGAGGTTTTGCAATTCCTGCAGCAGCGACTGATGAAGAAGAGGCAGCACCAAAAGCTGTTAAAACTAGTTTCACTGTAAGTTTCATGCACACAGTTGTTAAATGTATATTAATTTGGTTATGTTTTATAATGTTAATAAGAACTTGCAATCAAGTAAAAGTTATATGTGTATACAATATTTTTCAGGTAAAGTTGACCAAATTTGATGAAAAACAGAAGGTACCCCTCATAAAAGAAATAAAAAGTCTTCTAGAAGGTTTCAATTTAGTGCAAGCAAAGAAATTTGTTGAAAGTGCCCCAACTGTAGTAAAAGCAGACATTTCCAAAGATGAAGCAGAAAAGCTTAAAGAAGCTTTGACTAAAGTTGGTGCTGAAATAGAAATAGATTAGATTTATTGTATTTTATTTTTAGGTATTAGTGAATAAAATTAAAGGTTAAATCATTTTTATTTTAACCTATATTCATGATATTAAAAAACTCTTTAATGTTCTATTTGCCATTGTTGAATATTAAAATTGTGTTGGCTATTTTCACAAGTTTCTTAAATATTTGCCTGAAATATGACATTGATATTTGTATAATCGTGGACTTAAATTAAAATGTGGTGTGATAAAAATAGTATATTTAAAAAAAACAGCTCATTTGTATAATATACTATACAGGTACAAAATTTATATTACTTATAGTAATATTATATACAATTAAGTAGTAAATATGTATGATTTTGAATTAATTGAATGACATTCCACATTCTCTTTTATTTTTTGTACAATTCACATTCAATGTTATTGTTTTGTTTCAAACAAAATCTCAATAACAATCTAAAGTATTAACTTCACTATTTACTTCATAAATGCCTAAAACATCATCCATTAAGGAAGATAAACTCCGGATACCATCTTTCCAATTTTTCTTACGCTCTATTATTTTCTTAAAATTAAAACTTTTCATAAAAATTACAAAAATATATGGAGTCGCAAATTTAGTTAACTTCTTTTTCTTTGATACAATCTGTTCATTGTTTAAACTCATGTGTTGCTCATAGATATTTGTAAGAAGATTCATATCATTAGAATTGATTATGCCTTCTATGACATCGTCAGATTTGCCAGGATTTACAATTACATTCTCATCTCTTTCTATGTTGTCATCTATAATTGTTAAAATTTCATCAATTTTTGGATCTGCATCACTTGGTCGCAGAAACCCTGGCACTCTATATTTATCAAGAATCTCTAATAACTCTTTTGCAATTGTCAACGCTAGCTCCATCACTTCAACTTCTGTTTCTTCATGGAGGAGTTTAATCAATATTGACAAACAACCAATTGATGCAAGCTCATCTAATATTTTGTGTAACCTTTTTTGAATCTCTCTATCTGTTAATGTGACGATCTTTCTAGATTCTATTGAGAAGGTGACAGGAGGAAAGGTACCGTCCAACATTCCCTGTTCATTGAGCAGCGATTGAATGACGACCCGCCAAAATTTTAAGGCACTAATTTGGACCTCCCAATGAAAATCACTAAGAGAAGCATTAAGAAATTGGTCATACAGCTCTGCTTTCATTGATTGGTTCAGTTTAATATTCTGATATATCTCACAGAGAACACTAAGTGCTTCTTTCCGAATTATCCCTTCGGGACTACTGCAGAAATTCACAAGTATAAGTTCCTGTAGACAAAAAATACATTTCTGTTATTGCTTAATACTTACATCTCATATTAAATTTTAAATATTTAAAAGATGTTTTTTAAATTAAACATACAAAAAGTTTGTTAATACTGACCTGAAAATTAGGAAACTCGGATTTGAGTTGATTCCAAAGTACAGTGACTTTAGAAGCAGCAGCGATGCACTTCAGCGCTGAAACCCGCACATAGAACTCGTGGTCGTTAAGCGCTATCGTCATTGCTACATTAATAAGCTTATGTGAGAGAATCTGTTTTTGAAATGGTGGAAATTCTGCAATAGAAACTAATTATTTTATTTCCATACATTATTTGACGAAAAGATACATAAGCAGTAATAGTATGTAAACTTATTCATTAGATTATTATCTTTATTAAACCCATATCAATTTTCGAATAGCATTTTATGAAACAAAAGAATTAAAAACAGTATGATTCATTCAATTAACAATACAAATGTGTGTGAGAGTTCATGATTAAATAATAATTTTGCACCCGTGGGAGAGCCATGCTGAAGCATATGCACAAATTGGGACGGCTCGTCCGAACTGATATCGGGCTCACAGAATACTCAACGTGAAATGTTAGTTGTACTTGAAACGGTGCTTCTAGTGTGTTTCGCTGAGTGAGTGAGGATATCAGAGATCCTTAAAAATGCCGTTAAGTGGCGTAAAAAGCCGACAACACAACCAATGCGCGGTTGTTAATGAGCGGCGGAATTCTAAAACTATATAAAAAAATCTATTATATATCTATTATACATATTGTAATCTAATAATCAAAAGGTTAACTGCAATCTATCAAATATAAAAGATTCTAGTAATTGCAATATTCTAATACATACTGATGAATGATAGTTCGGTGCAAACAAGTAGGAGCTCCAAAGCTGTGTCGCGAATCTCCCAGTTAAGGTCATGCATCTTCATATAAATTAAGAGTCCAATCTCATGCATACCAGACCCTGGCTTGGTATCCAGCAACAATGACAAATTTGGAGTCAAAGACTTCTTTATTGTAGTTGAGATCACGTTTAAAGCTGTAACTACAAACTGAAAAGAGTAATTATAAGATTAAGTGTAATATTAAAAGCTATGTGACTATAGAAATAAAATATGAAACAATAAGTTACTAGCAAATAGAAGTAAAATGCAGTACACATAGATTTAAAAAATTACAATACCTTACAACTCAAATTCGACCTCTTCAACACATTATATACAACTGCATTCAAACATATAACTTCTAAACTTTCCAGCCAATTTATATTGTAGTTTCTTATAAGGAACAATAGGGTATTCAAAACATAAGCCATTATTGAGATTTTATCTGTTTCATCTCCATAACAATAATTAGTTCTTAATAAACCTTCTTCATCAAATGGCTCAAATTCTTTTATAACATGGAACATACCTTGAAATACTATATTTGCTTGTTCATTATTTAAATTATTTTCAAGAAATGTTAACCTTTTTACACTAAGTAACGTTATTTCTAGTACATCAAGTTGTAACATCATATTTCGAACAGCATAAGCAGCTCTCGCTGCATGTTCACAGGTTGTCTGCATTACTGTATTGATATATAACTCAACTTCACTTTCACTATCATCTATTGACTGCTTTTTACCAAGTGTTACATAGACTAATGGAGGAACAAGGCTCACAATTAGCAATTGTTTCTGCATTGCCATATTTTGTTGATCTGTTTCCCACTGAATTGGTTTCTCGTGATTCCACACTTTACCCCATATCAAATTGCATGCATTACAATAATCAAAAAGTAGTTTCGGGGAGCGTCTCTGTATTAATTTGTGTATAGTATTGAAATATGTTACAGAAACTTCCATATAATCTTTTTTCTTATATGTATCTTCAGAAGTGGGTATTTTTACAAGGAATAATTTGCCAATAGTTGACCAGAATTGAAACTTTGTAATAAGCAACCAAATATCTTCTCTTCTTAATACATCTAGCATGATATGGCAATAGGCTTCAATTTGAAACTCTTGTTGTAGGAAACGCATTACACAATTAGGAGATTTGATTTCTTGTTCATTACTAACAAGAGTAACTAACATTTGCATCATTGGTTCAAGAATCTTACACAGTTCATCCTCTTCCTCACTCGTAATTGATTGCTTTTGAATCAAATTTATTTCAAATGCAGGTTTTAATATAAAAGCTAGAACATGTTTAACATTGGCATCGTCACCAAAGTTTTTCAATTTCCATACAAATATTGAAACAAACTTATAAGTTTGTCTAACAATAAAGACAGTTCTTTTTTCATTGCAAAGCATCAGAATTTTTTGCCATGTATTACTTTCCAATAACCAATGAACTCCAGAGTTGTGATTCAAAAGTGATAGGGCGACTTCCATATATCCTACTCTTAAACTTGTATGCATGTCTGGAGAATTGATCTCATCAAAGGCCTTGGCCAAACTTTCTCCATATTTGGAACTAATTTTTGCAAAATTTACTTCATTATGTGTAACAAAAGCAAGTAACCTTACGAGAAAAACTTTAACTGTGGTATGGTAGTTGTCTGTTTGGTAAAAAGCTTCTGTTAACATATCTGGCAATATAGGTAATGATTTAAGACACTGAACGTCTGAAATAAATCAAATTTAGTCAATACATGTATTTAAATTAATTTGTTATTTAAAAATATCCAAAATTAAAATTTATAAAAAGTTATATCTAGTTGTTAACAACTAGATATAACTGGTTTTAACCAGTAGTTAAGTTTTTGAAAGCTACAATATACCTTTTTTAATAATAAATATCTTGATTAATTTTTTTACTTACCTAGATCATTAGATCCTAATTTAATGAAAAAATTATCAGCATAATGGTTGTCCATAATATAGCCTGGTTGAGCAATCCTCTCAAATAATAGTTTCAATTTGGTAACAATTTGTGCATTTTCCATGGTTAAATTACAATTAGCACTATTAAAAAAAAACAAGTTAATTTATGTACGTTTTATCTTCCTAAGTTTAAAATAAACTCTGATTTTATGGATATTTAAACTGATTGTTAAGAAGTGTTGCGTGTAGTAAAAATCAAGATTTCTTTCAATTTATAACATTTTAATACACTCAAAGTACTTCATTAGATATTCAACTTATCTTTACCTCTAATTGTTACTGTGAAGTACACAATTATGAACTTTTTTGTAATTAAAGTAGTAATATATATACAACTAAATTTAAATGCCCAATCTCCAAAAACAAGATGCATATAAGTTTAATATTAATAATCATAATCATAAACAAACGATATTTGTTTATAGATAATATATTTTATAGTGGTGAAACCACAATACAGAAGTAAATTACATATGAAAAAAAAATACTAACAAAATTATTTCATGTTCAACAGTATAAACATATGACCATTACATAACTAAAAAAAATAAAAATTAAATATTATGAAGACAATTCGTAAGTTCCGGGAGCTCAAGAATGTTAGAAAATATTTTAATAAATAGGTAGGTCTACCAGAATCTGATGGAAAAAAAATTTGACGCTAGCAATACTGGGGAAATTTGAGTAAAACGTTTTGATCTATTTTTTCAACAAATATCATGCAAATTTAAGAAAATATTTAATGATCTAGGATAATTTTTGAAAATCTTACTGTGGTAAATGTGGTGTTCGAAATTTAGATAAAAACTTCAGTTACTCTGTTCATGAGTTTAATAATTAATTATAATTTATAAGACTTGAAAATGGATCCAAATACTGCTCATCCATATAAAAGTCTATCGGAAGACGAAGACTAGGAAGACAGTATTTATGAAAAGCCTAACCTCCTGCATCTCAGTTATTCGATCTTGTTCTATGATATATTATCGGATGATAACTGATTTTCAATTTTTATTACATGATCACAAGATTTTTTCCATTTATTGATGGCTATTTGAGAGAAAGCTTCTTTTGTTAATCATTTTATATCATGGTATCTTATCGTAGTGTTTGTACGGTTTTGTCCCGCACCCGACGCGGGAGAGGGCCCGCAGTCTCTGTAGAACCCAGATTTGTATGAAAAAAATTGACATGTCACGAGGCGGTCTGCACCCGTCGAGTCAGCGGTCGTTCGCGGCTAACAAGTTGTACTTGCGGGCGCTGGCCTACAGCCGCGGCGGGTTGCTCCCGCAGCCACTGCGGTTTGCTCCCACAAAAAATTCAAACAATACTTTAAAATAAAACAGTTATTGTGACGTGTATAATATATACTTTATATATTTTTGTCAAATTAATTTTTAAGATTGTGTATTTAATAAAGAAATGGATTTCGATAATACCACTAGTTTATAAGTTTTTTAATAATATAATTATATTTCGCTTATTAAAACATGATATTTTTTTTTTAACATTGTGTTGGACAATAAGAACTAGATTTGTGTGAATATAAAAATATCTAAAAATGTAACATTAAACTGCTGAATTTATTTAAACAAATTTTTGTGTTTCCATTTATACATTCATTTTGAGTATGTATTTAATCAATGCATTTTTTTGTACGCAATATTAAATAATTTAAATAAATATATATATTATAAATCAATCTTGCAGGCGCAGGAGCAAACCGCATCGTGAGTTCGTAGCGAAACTTCATGAGCTGCGATCTCGTGAGGTGTGAAAATATAAATTCCAACCGCTTCCGCAGGTGCAAACCGCGTCGTAAGTGCTAGCTCTTAAAACCCCTGAAATAAACCAAAGTTTAGTATACATAATATAATAAATATCAAAAATGCATTTAATATATGAAATTTATATGAAGATTAATATTTTTTTACATTTTCTGCCATCAGATCCTAGTAGACCTATTAATAGTTAGCCTAATATGGTGTTGTCAAAATTTATTTAATTACAATATACGTACAAAACAAAAAAAGAATGTAAATCAAGAGTTAGTAATAAGAGGCATGCTAATGAAAAAGATGTGCTTGCTTTTCTAAGCAGTTTCTGAAATTGAGGCTCAAATCACCTGGCGACGCCCCTAAGATAATGTTGCGACAGTTTGGATAGTAGTTTCACTACGCACAAACTAATGTCAATTGTTAAAATTAATTTCTCAATTTTTGATGATAGTAAATATTTCACGTTGCAGTCAAACTCTTAAAGTCAAATAACAAATATCTACTTTATTTTTAAATTATTTTGATTCTCATATATGTCTGTTAATTAAAATGAAAAGTTCTTCATTGTATACATTGATGAAATTGCGTATTTAACTGTATTGAAGTTGTTCATATAATATTTAATAATCGACAATAACGAATTCTTGAATTTAATTGTTAATATGATGTGGTTCTATAGTACATTCTTAATTATAATTTTACATCAAAGTGGTATGTATATTTTATTATTATTCATAATATACACCATTAACAATTAAATTGCTTAAGTATACGCATTATGAATTATTATTGATTTTAATCATATGCTTTTAAAATTTAAAGTTTACAAATCATTGTTCCACTGAGAATAAATGAAGACTTTTCACAGCTGACCATACAAGGCCAAATATTGTTATTAAATATTGAATTCCACATTTATCAATAAATAAATTAAATATGCTTCAATATAAATCACTCATTATAGTATAGAAAATTAAATTAAGAGCTAAATAAATTTATATTACAAGTAACAATAGATAATATACTCTAATGTACTAAAATGTTCATGTTTCAGTTGTTAATGCTTTAAAACTCCAAGTGACCAACAATGGTCCTGTTGTTCGTGGATCAAACTTAACAGTTACTGCAACTGTGCTTGGGTATTCAGGTGGAGACCTGAAGTTTTCATATTGGGATAATGTGCAACCACAACATCGACAAGATGTAAGTTCTTTTAATGAATTAAAATAACTAGTAAATTATAAAATTAAAATGTTTTCAAATATTCTCTGCACATACATATAAAATAACTTTTCTTGTTTTTATAGATTTTTAAAAATACAAATGTTTTAACGTGGACAGTAGAGTATCCTCGATATTTATATGAGGCAGGAGAATACACAATGACTGTAGATCTTATGAAAAACTTTTTTGGTCTTTGGATAAAAGAAACAACAGAAAGTACTACTTTTGAGTTAACAGGTATGTAGAATAACTTTAATAATAATATTTTATAGGAAACTCAAGGTTAATACAATTTAGTTTCATAAACTATGTAGTTGAGCCAGCTACATTTAGATTTAGGCAATCAAACTTTTTTGTTTTCTATTGTTCTTTGTTAATTGGACTTATTTATTAATAACTTATTTATTAATTCTCATTATTGTCATACAGTATAAGATTATCTATGTACATAGATGGATCAAAATTACTTATACATATTACTTATATAGGAATATTTTAAAGCTTTTAACTTGTAATAAATAGTGAAATATCTACTGATCAAACTTGTGTATGAATATAAAAATTCATATTTATACATAAACTCAAGAAATCTCTTGCCTTAAGTGTAATGCTGTCTATAAATAATTTAACTAAACAGGTTCCAACAGAAACCAGATTGGTTCACATTAAAGTAACCACCTTAGTATCTATGATATATATTATATATTTTAAGTAGTATTATAATTTATTATAATTATTGCAAGTATTTTATTTTTGTACCCATCTTATTATATAAAATATTATTAAATATATATAAAATATTATATTATTACTTATTATAAAAAATAAATCCTTTTATTTCAGATTCTTTACATGGCAATCTGATTCTTACACAAAACAATACAGTCAGATCAAACCGATATGTTGCTGTCAACAACACAGTGCAACACACAATTCAACTTCCTGACAATGAGATGCAATTTTTGAAAGAAAATGCATCATCCATTGTTACATACTGGTTCATTGACTGCATGTTTATCGATCAAACAACTGATTTTTCCCTCAACTATACATATACAGATGTGATGACTGACCATAACATTGATGCATTAGTAGTGGCTAACAATGAGCCATTGCCGCCGTTAACAACCACAACAAACACAACAACAACAACATCGATCACGACGACAACTACCACAACGATAACAACAACAACGACGACTCCTAAGCCAACAACTGCGTATATAGCTGATGCTTCAGTACCTACATCTCATAATCTAATGAAAAGGGAAGTGCCAAAAAGGAAACATGCTCTTAAAGACTTCATTTGTCATAACTCTAGTATTGTACCTATCGGTGACACATTTACTTATGGCCACTATCAAGAAAGTATAAGTATCAGAGGTAACTTAAAAGTTTTAATGTAACTACTTATAGTTTAGAACCAAGTTGATTTTATACACATAATTTGATAAATTGATATAATATTGTATATCATTCAGTATGTAGATTATTGATTTAAATTGATCAAAAATTTTCACAATTAAGAATTTGTAAAAATTATTTCTTCCTCTTATTTTGTGGCCTCTGTGGTCTGACTAGTGGTCACAATTCTGCCTGTGTGGTATAATGATATTTACATTCGCACCCGACTCTTCACCCGTGGGAGAGCCATTCTGAAGCATATGCTGACGCACAAATTGGGCCGGCTCGTCCGAGGTGATACCACAGACTCACAGAATACTCAGCGTGAAATGGTACTTGTACTGTATTTCGCAGAATGAGTGAGGATATCAGAGGCCCTTAAAACTGCCGCTTAAGCCACATAAAAAACCGGCAACACAACCATTGCGCGGACCCTAGCGCGGTTGTTAATGGTAGGCGGTGTTCTTTTACCATATAGAAGACCCATCTGCTCCATTGTCGGCTATAGCATATATTTTTTTTAAATTACAGAAATAACGATAGATAATCAAACAATAATATAAAACAAAATTCTAAGAGAGATACAATTTAGATATAACTGAAGTAATAATTTAACCAAAGATGAACATATTGAGAACAGATTTTACAATATAAGTATAAACAAATAACAAAGATTATGAATTATAAATAGGAAAGATTTTTTTTAAATAGAACTAGAATGTATTTAATTTATTCATTTACGTCTTAATATCATCATGCGTAAAAATTTACAAAATTTTTAATTAAATAAGGGGCAAAACATGAGAGAATACATTTTGACATTACGAGGAATGTCAGGGAGGCACAGGAGGGAGATTGCGAGGAAAATCATACAAAATAATTATTTCATTCAATCTTCGAGATATCTATAATAATTCATATAATATACTTGCCGTTCACTTGTATAGCTAGAGAATAAAACTTTTATTATATTTCAGTACCTATCAGTACAGTTAACATAACCGGCTTGAACTGGTTACAACATGGAGATCTTCTAAATCTTCGAGTGAAGTATACGGGTTCACCACCATTCGACTTTTGTGCTATCTACAAACTTGGGCAATACAACGTAACAGGGAACGAGACATGTAAAGTTAAAACAACGACCCAGTCGAACGTGTTTCCGCTCATCCATTACTTCTCAGACAGTGACCAGCACACGGCGGTGGTTGTTGTTGAAAATGTGCTCGGGAAAAGTGTGTCAAGAGCCACCATTAATATTTATAAAGGTACCTTATCAGTATTGTAGCAATGAAAGTAGTTGCTATCAATTTTATTTTAATTATAGGTTTATTGTTGAAAACATTTTGGTTTTCACATTCACAGAATACTCAGGGTGAAACGGTAGCAGAATTTGAATAGGTGCTTCTACTGTGTTTCGCTGAGTGAGTGAGGATATCTGAGGCCCTTAAAATGCTGCTTAAGGGGTGTAAATTATTTGCTTAAGAATACTGATTAATCTTTCAGCGTCTGTGCACGCGCAGCTGTCAGTTATAATAGTGCCGGTGGCATTCTCCTTCGTTGCTGTTATTCTAGTCGTCTTTGGTGTTGCCTACTATCAACATAGATCCAGGTATTTCATATTATAAATATTTGATGAAATTTTAACAGAAATAACATTCAGATAACTTTTTATATTATCTTTAAATCTCAATGTTTTTATATACATTGAATGTTTTAATAACGATCATCACCGTAAAGAGTCTACATTAGCATCGTACTAAGTTCGATTAGAGTATAAATATCTATTTAAAAAATATTTTCCAATTTTAAATTATTTTCCAATAGGAGAAGAACATGTTATATACTCTATAATGTTATTTTTTAAATATTTTATAGTATACCAGACAACGGAACAGGTGGGTTTCCTTATGGTAAGAGTACACCGCCGCCCATGCACAACCGCGCCACAGTCCTCGCTTTGACTGTGTTGTCGGCTTTTTACGCCACAACACGTAAGCTCGTGTTATTTAGTGAATTTAACGGTGTTATGGGCAAAGTATCATAACATTAATAAATTATGACATTGTATATTTCCAGGCACACAATAGAAGTGGCAGACTTTGATTTCGGTCAGCAAGTGAACTTCGATTACAAGACGTTCACTGAAAGACTTCGAGATAGTTTCCGTAGTGCTTTCAATTTCCATAGAGGCGACACAGAGCCTCTCACAGATACGCGGTATGACTCTATGTGAATTATTTTTGTCTATGGTTTCATTGGACTTCATAGTGTCAAAGAGGTTAAAAAAAGAGTTTAAAAATAAGGTTTGCTCATAATACTATATATTGCAATGGTTAGGAATGTGGAATTATGTGTAACATGTATTATGTTAGATGTCTCTTAACCTCCAGTGTGGCTTAGAGGGCATTTCTCTGTTTGTTTTTATACATGAAATGTAATTATTACCTTCATTATCTAAATAATTACACAGATTTATCATATACATTTTGTGCCATACTGGAAGTTATGTGATTTTAATTATAATTTATGGATCATCATAGAAATTGTATTTAATCTATGCTCCTCTATTTATGTTCTATACCCAAGCAAGATATAAAAAGTCAGTATAAATATTATTAAAGATTAGAAATGCTTTCATTATATTATAGTGAAAAATTATATTAATATATTCTATTTTTATATGCAACTGTTATAGCTTTGAAATGTTAAATTAAAATGGTAAGAAACCGTTTAATCATAAACATAATATATATATGATTATTAATTCATATTGGCAGCAGTATTATTTACATCTTTGGATATGTACAATTTAAAACAAAGCTATTACGAATATTAGAGGTCCGGATCAACATGTTTTAAGCAATTTCAATTCATGTTTATTCTTTTTAATAACATTTGTATTCACAATCATTCCTGTATACCAGCGATTCTTTATCTATTTCGCATGAATTCAAGGACCGTTTTCACAGACCTCTTAATAAAATAAACAGAAAAAAATCAGATTAGGTACTTATTATTAGCATTTATGTATGGTCCAGAGATGACACCATGAACCTCCATATCCATCCTCTACTTGCGGCTCCTAGGGCCATAGGTTGGGAAACACTGTTGTAAACAAATAAAACTATGAAATATCTCTTGTAAGTATTGTACAAATTATATATATGTATATGTTTTGAGTTTGGTAGTTATATGTTATATATTTATGTAAATTGATTTAGAAATAGATATAGACTGCAATGTTCTTATATAATAAAATTTTCCACATAGGTATAACATACTGATAATAAATCATATTCATGCTATCTAAACTGTTGTCCTTTAATTTATATTTTTATATAGGCAATTAATTTGCAAAGTTATTGTTATAATATTTTATTCTGTTCTCATATTAATTTGACACAACTTAAGTTTTATTTTGCGAAAAATTATAATACAGAGGCTTGGCTAGGTTAGATTTATGACAGACTGATTAATACTTTATAAACATGTTTTAAATATTCATTCCAGATAGTTTATCCGTAGAAACGTTATAAATATAGTAACTTTGATTTCTCGCTTTAACATTTTTACATAAGGTAGGAAATTAATCATTTAAAAACTTTATTCAGCAGCTAGTTTGATTGATGCTAAAAAATTAATATATGTATCATATTTACATCAAAATTATTGTACATTTTGGATATATGTGTATGAGTACTCCTTGTCGAAGGGAAAAGGGAAAATTCATTTCAATCGTCACTCAATACTGTAATTCAGTAATTACAAATTTTAAGCCTATTTATTTATTACTAGGAAGATGCGGAAAGAAAGAAAAAACGTGAATTTTCAATGTCATTATGTGTTGTATATAAGAAAAATGAAGTAATAGTAGTAAATAAATTGTACATGTTAATTTTGTTAATCAGTCATGTTTTGTGATATATTAGGTTTAAATATAGATTTATCTTTAGATATAGTTTTTTTTCTTGTTTTTAGAATCTAGTACAATGGCTTTCGACATAATTATAAAAGCTGCACATTATTTCCTACTGAATATTTATGAAACATTGTTTTTTTATGAATTCTGTATTTGAAAAACAGGAAATGTGTAATGATAGCTAAAATAAACGTGTTAATAAAAAGTTTTTTTATTTACGCATTACCAGATTCTTTGAATTCTGATGTTTATTTCATGTACATGAAATATAAAATGTATTATGAGGCATTCTTCTTCTTCTTCATCAGCCCATTCAAGTGCACTGTTGGACATAGGCCTCCCCCAAAGACGCCCACCCGCTGCGATCTTGAGCGATCTGGATCCAGCGGTTGCCCGCTGAGCTTTATGAGGCATTAAAATAGTAAAAATTCCTCATATCCCGTGATACGATGATAATAGGCGTCTCGATCCTGTGTAAGAGGCGTGATTTAGAAGTATAGTAATTGCTTTTTGAAATACCGGCCAATTGCAACCGATCTTAATGTTATGCTTTTTGTCTTGTTTATAAGTTCGATGTACGAAATTTATAATAATATATTTTTTGATAATGTCGGGTTATATCACTGAATTCGAGATAAACTGTGTTTCGCGGAGTGAGTGAGGATATCGGAGGCCCTTAAAAGTGCCGCTTAAGCGGCGTAACAAAGCCGGCAACACAACCAATGCGTGCACTTTGGCGCGGTTGTTCTTGGGCGGCGGTGTTCTCTTACCATATAGGAGAATCACCTGCTCCGTTGTCCGCTTTACTATAAAAAAATTGTACCTGGATGTGAGAAGAATGAGCTGCATATATAGATTCATCAGTAGATACGAGTAGTGTATATAAATACACGATGGGTCTAATGGAGAAGCTCAGAGTCACTCAGCGATCTATGGAGAGGGCAATGCTCGTGGTCTCGCTGCGAGATGGACGTTGCGTGTTGTTACTTCTCTTACAATAATATATTTTCAAATAATCTTTTCATGAGTACGCAGAAGTTAATAT
>DWCF01004210.1:0-17154 GCA_018230265.1 Delias oraia
TTTAGTTGGTTTAGCTTGTCTTCCATCCACCTTTTCTTCTCTCCATTTAACGAGAACTCTTTATAACGCTATAAAATACACAGTCCCTTCAGTGTCGTTATATAGAGTTTACACTGTAGTTTCAGTGGGTTTTTGTGAGTGTGGTGAATTTATAAAAGATGGTTACTTGCACATGTATAATAATTAATAACTAATATTAGTAGGGACTAGCTGAGATAAAGATATTAGATTGCAATTTATGATCCCTATTCCAAAACAATAACTGAAATATAATCCATCTTATTTTCCATTTACTCCAATTTTTTAACATAAAAGACCACATATTGTTTAATATACTCAAAATATGACAGAAAATATTGATATATTATAATATAAAAGCTTTGGCAAGATCATATAGTTTTTTCATTATAATAAGTACTAACTTTTTTAACATATTTCTTGCTGCATTCAGATCACCTTCTTCTGATTTAGGAGCATTAATTTTCTGAAAAAAATAGTCTGATTAAATAGTGCTCTCTAATTGTGAAAAAGCTGAATTTAATAAGTATGGTTTGTATAGACAGAAGTTTAACATAGAATAGTGATTTTACAACTTTAGTACATCAGCTACACAAAAGACTTGAAATTAGGTACTCTAATAATCTTACTTTTTTCTCTTGTTTCCTTCTATTAGCTTTTGGGTTGTTTTCAGGAGTCCAATGCATTCTTTTAGCATTACGTTTTTGCCTATTAGGTGGTATATATACAGCTGAAGGTAAAACAATGTTTTGTATTAAAATAATAATTTTATGATTTATCAACATAATATAACAGATAACATAATATGTAAGTTGATATAAGTGTTGAAAACTATTTTCAAATTTATATATATACTATATATATATATATATATATATATACACTGGATATATATATATATATATATGTGTATACTTTATCCCCTAAAAATACCAATGGTACAAAAGTTTCATATATTATTTCTTTGAAAAAAGAACTATGTCATAAAATTTCCAAAGAAAATTAGAGGTTAGTGTCAGCATTAGTAATGAAAGGCATTTGGATTATCTTGCACATTCCATTTTCATACAAATAAATAAATTTAGCAGTACCTTTAAGCAGTCTCTTGCCCATAAGGTAATTATTCATAGTTTCAGCAACAACCTGCGCCACTGCGGTATCTTGAAATTCCACAAAAGCAAAACCTTTTGAGTTACCCGTTTTTTTGGAACGTATAACTCTCACATTAGTGACCATACCAAATTGCTGAAAATATTGACTCATCTCGTTCTGTAAATAAAATTAAATTGAGTATTGAATTCCTACATTTTCAAATAAACGCGGACAAAATACTAACCTCGTAAAAACCATGTGGAATGTGAGACAAATAAACCAGTCCTCTTGGATTACGTTTTACTTTCTTTATTTTTTCTACAACCACAACAGGAGAAGGAGGTACAGGAGAAGTAGATACAGGAGGAGTCACGATATCTTCTACTGTCTTCACACATGGTTTTTTCTGTGGCTTTTGTTTCTGAAAAAAATTCCATTAAAGCAAGTCGAAAAAGAAACTTAATTTAATTTGTAATTTACCTTCAATAGCTTTTTTAACCCTTTAACAGATTTTACAAACTTTTTTTGTTTGCTTGAGTCTAATGCTACACTTTCTTCCATTATGATAGCAATGTATAATTAAAAATAAATTCAATTTAATTCAATTCCATAGATTATATATGGCATAGATAATATCTACTAAACTTAAGAGTACAGAAAAAAAGCTAAAGCAGTACAAATAAGGCACAACTGCACCTCGTACATAATATTATTTTGTGCTATATTAAAACTGCAGTTGGTAGATTATTCAACGGTGGCAGAATATTAAGTATGAAGTATAAATTATTATTTTTTTGTATCGAGTTGTAGTCAAATGCCCCGAGGGGCCATTGCCGTTAGTTTGTTCCAACTTGACGGCCCTTCAAGTGAACGGCACGGTGCGCTCACTATGTAAACAGACCGGTAATTGAATTGGACCAGTATAGCTCGAAGAAAGGAGAACCGGTAATAGAACTCGGCCTATTGTGTTGGCAGGGTGTGGCTGAACGTAGGTCGCGGTCATGGCTCACCGGGCGGGAGTCTTGGATAATTAGGGAAAGACCCAGCGGAGGAAGCTGTGGCTTCTGCCCTTGGGGTTATCGTATGTGGTCGCGGCCGAGGAGTACACTCACGCTGCGGCAGTATCAATTAAGTTGAATCGTTAATTTCGGGAGCGGAATGGGCATGGCACCACCGTGACATCAAATAGGAAGTTGCTCTCCGTTTCACGTCGCGTGGAAACCGCCACTGATCTAGTGGCCTAGAGTGGTACGGCGTGATGTGGTGTAGATGCGGCAATCGGTAGGCGTCCACCCTTTCGAACATCGTCGCTGCGAGTCAAAAGAAGAACACGTCAACGCTCTTCATTCGTAAGACTCTCTGGACGGTGGTTCCTCTCGTAGATCACCGCTTAGACAATGTGGCGATTTAGTAGCTTTCGACAATGGGTCTCTTTGCTGAGCGCTCACGCCGCGTAGTTGTGGTAAGGGGGTAACGTATATCTTAGAGAAAGACATATTTATGTGCAAAGTCTAAATATGATATACAATAAAACCCGATTTAGACGATTTGTCAGGGACCCTACCAAAAATATGTTTTAAGCGAGAACGCATACTATACCATAAATAATTTATTTATGCGGGATAGGGCAAATAAAACATACTTCATATTATTATGTATTTTGCTCTAATTTTGGTACTGTAGATATCAGTTTTAAATTATACATTTATAGATTATGTACATTACAATACGTACTTGTCTTTAATGGAGTATATCCAGGAAAACCCTACTTCATTTCGGGTTCTTCTTTTGCTACTTGTTCCTCTTCCTGGGAGCTGTCTGCCTCTGGGTCTTAAGTTTTTTTTTGGTTTAAACATTTCTATATGTTAGATTTTAAATTTTAAAGTTTATACTAATCTTATTTTATTTCCTGCTTCTTAATTTACTCATTTATTTCCTGGGGCTTACGTTAGAGCGCTCTCGGCTGGGCTTGGGCGTATTAAACGTACGAAATAACATAAAGAAATGTTTTAAAATACGTCCCAAGTAGCAGGAAAACTTATTTATTTTTTCTATTTTATAGTGTTCTGTTTATTTAATTACAGTTGTCTATGCTTTATACATACAGTTGGTAAGTATTTGGCTACTAATGTAACATGACATTTAATACTTGACAGGAATTTAAAAAAGTCAACAATTTGAATGTCGTCTCTTTGGGAGACTCATCGATTTCTAATAATTTGAATTTGCTTAATTTATTTTATTTTACAATTTTTAATTCTTATTTAATAATGTTGTTTTTGTAGCAATTCTTGTGTGTTCACCTTTGCGAAGTTCCATAACTATTACAATTTGTGAAAGTGAAAATCTTTAGTAAATTTAATATAAAATTTGTTATTAGGTCAAGTCCATTCTTTATGTTATTAATTTCTTTTGATTATAAATCAGTAAGAATTAATTTTGCAGTATATCCTATTCTATACATATAAACCCTAATTTCTCTATATTTTAACTATGATATTCGTGTCGACTGTCAACGGCGCCATGTTGTTATTTACGCTTTGATTTTACGCTACTTTTGTTATGGGTTTTGTTGTGTTGTGAAAAATAAGTGTGGGAGCATGTTGGAAGATGTCCCTATACACGGCAGTCGACTGGATGCAAGTAGTAAACCCCCGACGCATCAAAGAAACCTCAGTTTGGACTTTCGGTGAGTTAATATATATATTGCTTTTGACTTTATATCTCAGTCCTTTTGGTTTTATGTAACTATTTTTGTATATCATTTAAAACATTGTCCATCTACAGACAACATAGTAATGAGATCTAATAATTAAACTTATTTGTAATAACAATTAAATTACATTTAATAACAATTAAATACAACTAAATAACAGTGCATTACACATTCTAATCAGTTGATGTTATGTAGGCAGTTCAGCTATTATTATATCTAAGTAGCTACTATTGTTTGTGTTTATAAGTATGTACACTTAAGAAACATTTAAAATAACGTTTAAAATAGGGAAGTTGCCTATATTTACAACAATACATTAACTACCATGTCTTCATTTTTATTACTAAATCCATCCATCATAATTGCATTCTTAAATCTAAATAACATGACCAAGACAGAAAGAAAAAAAGCATGCAGTATTAAAATATTTATGTTGGGCTTAATTAACACAATTAACTATGATTATTTGTTCTTGTAACTTTATTTGTTTGATTTCTCTTATAATTAATAAGCTTTTATGTATACAATTTGTTCTGGATAAAATATATATATATATACACTTTAAGTTTTTGAATCATTTGCTTTTTATTGTTTAAAAGTTTTAATAAAGTATTTAAAATCATCAAATATTAAAATCCAATATGCTTTGCTTACATGATTCCTATAATTATTTACTACTTAGTTAAAATAAAAATTATTTATTTATTAATATATACAATAATAATAAGGCTAAAGTTTGTATGTTCTGAACTAAAATTTTATGTAACTCCTTAAAGTTGAGATTACCTATTACTATAATAACTGATAAGTTTTACTATCTGTGTGACTAGTTATCAACTGCAATTAAATGATAAAGTGATAACTTATCAAAGAACATAAATAATATGGTAATTGGTTACCAACAAATATAATTTTCATATTTGAGATTAATATGTCAATCGTGAAACACAAAACAATACATCAGTTTTAAAACCATCAGGATACCTTTGATCACAATATTTGAAATATTTAACAAGATAGCTAAAAAAACTTATTAAACTTTATTTATTTATTTTATTTATTAACTAAATTTAACCCTAAAACCATGAAGCCTTCACTTCATCCACCTATAGTCAATACATGAAGTAATGATTTGGTTATTATTAACACATACCTAAGTTTTGCTTTAAAGCATATTTTTCTTTATAATACCCGATTATCTATTTATTATGCCTTTATTAATTATTATGGGATTTCTGGTCTAACACAAACAGTTTAAAGAATGTCCTAAAAATTATATTTATTTCAAGAGTTTCAAAAAATCTATAGTTTTTTTTTCTTTTACCTATAATTTTATTATTCAGATATCAAATTGCAGAGAATAGCTTGTTTTATCATACCATACTATTATGCCTTCATTCAAGCTGCTATTATCACCTATTTATTTCAATTACTAGCTTCTTTCTAGCAGCACCATAATTAGATATAGTTAACTGAGTATATATTCTTACATATATATCATATGTCTTACATAAACGGATGAGGCATATAATGTTATTATATCCTATTGAAATCCTTATGTATAACCCTTAATTCAATTATTGGCCTATGATATTTGGAAAGTAGGTTAATACCAACCCACTTATGGGAGCCAATTACATATTGGCCTATTTGTATATTACATGTTAATAAAACATGTAAAAACTAACTTACCTTCTATATGATACAAGTTTTTATTATTTCATGATGCCCCGAACAACAACATAACAAAAAAAATCATGATTGCTTGGATTTGGAATCAAGACTTCCCTTTCAAGAGGTCAATTTTATTACTTAAAGGTGGAGACTATTTTAATAATACATAAATTCATGTTGAAGATCACTTCATCTGCTTTCTTATAGTTGTTTACTTGCAGTAATCGAGTAAATAAGGCGTTTAAAATCGCGCTTAGCAGTTTGCATTTAGTACAAAGTACAAAATTTAATTCTAAGTAGTGCAGTGAACTGAATATAAAAACAAGTAAAAATATTCTCATTTAAAATTTTTATTCTTCAGAGCTTTAGAACAAGTTGTTATTAAATAATTTATTTGTTATTTAAAATTATTGTGAAATGTTTGGCAATTAAATTGTTTTATAATTGTTTATTATTTTTAAAATTGACGGGCCATGAAACTGAAGTGGATTTTATCTACATTCTCTGAGATATTTCTAACCGCCTCAGTTTATTTATGAAAATAGAAAATATAAATTAGGTTTAGTTTCATCAATTTTCATTCAAGAAACGTTTCTTATTGCTACCAAGCAAACGTGGGTCACTAACTTTGAGTATTGAAGGGATCTTACAATAGACGGAAACGATCAATCAGCTTGTACCCACGCTAGGGGGACGAAGAATCTCAAATAGCCACTGACAGACCCCCGCTAACTGTACGCGCTTTGATGTCTCGACACTATTTATAGAGTTAACAGTTCTTCGGCCGAATTCATTATGTTAGGCATATTATTTATTAGGCACATTATATTTATTGAAAGTTTAACTTTGAGATCAACTCTGGAATTTATTCAGTTATTCAGTGTTATAGTGGTACTTGTAATCAACAAACCTTCATTTTGTTAGTAAGGACTTGAGAGAAGTAACACGATAATGTATTACCTATAATAATTTATCTACTATTATATTTAAATGGAAGCTCCCTTGACATTGACTTCATTTACTCTCAAGTAATATAGTAGACATTTTATTTATGTTTTATAAATGATTATAATTAATCATGTCACTTTTTTGTATAAGTCTCCGAACAGTTTGTACTTGTCAAAAATAACGCTTGCTTCGCCATAGGTTATATAATGTCAATCTAATCGTCAATAATATTAATCAACATTAAACAGTACATAGAAGGCAAAGATGCATGGACACTTCTGCACATGCACCAAATGGTACCTTTTAAACTAGCCAATAGCATATAAATAAGCAAATTATTGTAAATTTGGCTATAAAAAATTAAATCCCACTTCTTGTTGGTTCTTCTTGTGGATGAATTATCTTCCCTACCAATGGTAGCTTTACTAATATTTGTATCTAAATCGACTTGCAATAGTGCCCCTTATGGGGACGTTTTCAATAAATGCTTATTTGAATCTAATAAACAGTCAAATTTCAAGTGGTAGGTATACACGTTACGGAACTACAGCTCATATTTTTAGCAGGAACACAATTATCAATATTAATTAGTATGTAATTGTTACCTTAACTCAAGAACATCGCTATTATAAACCGATTTAAAGTAAATCAGATATTGAAATGCACATGGTACATTCTAACAAGCTGTTGCCTCGCAGATGTCTCTTCCTAGTATTTTGTATGCACCTGCCGTGCTTCGGCAATCAAACACGTGACAAAAACATCTGCCGGGTGAACGTTGAAAATTAAGATACCATGTTGATTGTGGACAAACTTCCATTTCAGTGCTAAATATTGTTTACTCAGAGTTACTAACTGTTTGATAATTAATATATATAATTATTAATTAGGTACACTTATGTCGTATTCGATAAATGTACGAAGTTAAGAAAGTTTTAAATTTCTATAAAAGTTTATATGTATAATGGTACAAAGAAGTTCATTATATTTAAATAAAATTCAAACAAATTATTTTGAATATTCTAGCAAAATATAAACAGAATCACCTTCTGGTCAATACTAACATAAAATAACAATATTTGTTTGCTATATGTAGATATTACACAATAATCCGTGTTATTTTCAAGTAGATATGTGACCTCAGTAACTTTCGGAAGCAATGTACCTTTTTATGCACATTTATTTCGCCTTGTGAGTTGCAAGGTCGTATTGCCCACATACCAATTGTAATTGTAGATGTGCGTTAACATGAAAGATACCTTAAACGTGAGGCTTTTTAAAGTCAAGTAAATCTCCGAACACAATGTTATAACAAATCTAATAATAATATACAGAGTAAACTCTATATAACAACACTGAAGGGACTGTGCATTTTATAGTGTTATAAAGAGTTGTCGTTAAATGGAGAGCATAAAAGGTGGACGGAAGACAAGCTAAACCAACTAAAGCCAATTGATTTCGACGCTTTAGGGAGCTTGTCGTGAAATCGAGGGACGTTACATGGAGTTTACACTGTATTTATACATTTTCAATACGTTATATGAAACAAATGTATGTAATATACAATAAACATTCATGAAAACACACGTATAATTAAGATAGTAATTAATTAGTGTGCACACACACTGCACTGAAATTAATTAAAAATATTAAGAGATGTACGGGTGAAAGCTGAATAATATCAAACTTACTTTCACCACATCTATAATTTGTTTTATTTTTAGTTTTATCTTCATAATTAGATAAAAAAGAATTGTTGATATTAATGCATTATGTTTATGGCTGTTCCGTGATGGGCGACGGTTTTTGGACTCGTACGACATTGATTCCGACTGACATTAAATATCGTCTATTTTTGTACAAAGGCGAGCATTTGTGATTATAAGTTGGATAAAATGAAAGTTTTTTTTGTTTTACGACCACGTACCAACATAGCTGTACTAAATATTAATAAACATGCAATACAGTGAAACCTGGATAAGCGAGAGTTGAAGGGATCACAATCTCATTCTGGCTTATAGACGTTTCTCACTAACCCGAGTTTCTCGCTATACCGGTACAAGGGTAGCGTTTCTCTCTTACAGAGGTACGCAGCAATAACAAGTACGTACAAGTCACAGCAAGTGCGAATGTAGTAAATATGCACAACATATATGTATCATGTACATATGTGTTTTTAATAGTGTATACGTTATGTTCATTAGATTTCGACATAAACGTACTTCATAAAGGTAGGTATCAAGATGCTTACTAAAATAAAACAAAAATTCATGCACTATAACATCGTCCTAAATAAAATATATGACTAAAGCTCGACTGTCGCTTATAGAGATATAAATAAGTAGCAGTCTCACTTACGTAGGTCCATGAAGGAAAAACGACTCTCTTTTACAGAAGTTTCTGTTTCTCACTAATATTGGTTTTGGGGTCTTAAAATGACTGTCCTGGCTATTACTCTCACTTATAGAGTTTTCTCACATATTCAGGTTTGACTGTATAAATAATATACCTACACCTACATTTCATTGTAATTGTCAGGTTTACCTCGTTTAATATAGAACTGAAAAATTTCGATATAAAAGAACGCAATGTTCATTTGGCGAAGTCAATAAATTGAACAATAGTACAGTAAACTGTACGATTAATGTTCTATATCACAATTCACGACTGTTTCTCGTTTGTATAATCGATCTATAATCCTTGTACATATTGTGTGTAATAGTAATCAAGGTTGATATTATATGCTAGTGATAGCTAATGTACATATTACATACATGATACATATTTTACTTGGATAAACTATATATTTAAAATTGACCAGGTTAGCTATTACAATATGTATCGTGTAGTTTGAGTAAGTAGTATGAAAGGGTAGTAAAGTAGTTTAACTTTATTGATAATAAAGACTCTATTTAGGTATATAGTATCCACTTGCTGTTTCATATTACTTAAATCCAATGACCGATTTAAATTTTTAAAAATGTTCCCGTCAGAAAAAACATTCCTGTCTCCTGGTCAATTAAGCTTGTCAGTGTTTGGTGCCACGGGAGTCGTGCCCTCTTCATTCACAATTATTAAGTCGTCATGCAAGTCAGCTGCTTTTTACATTCCATTGTTAGCAGAGGAAGTCCTCTAATTGCCTTCTAAAGCAACAAAAACTATTTTTGAACGCTTAGCAAATCACATTGTTCGAATTTATGGTATTGTTCCTGCTAGAGCAACGTCAACAACAAAACAAAAGTATAATAACGACAGGCCGAAATGTTTATTATAAATGATAGGTCAGTACATATTTGAAGTAAATAATTTTATTTTAAGTAATTTTAATAAGCAGTCAATTGCTCTACTCTCAATATAATATATAATACCTATGACGCAATTGCTATTAAAATAAATTGATTTATAGCCAGAAAGAAAAACATTTTAATAAGAGAGGCATGCGGGCATACTAAATAAATTGGTACTGGCACTTCGAGGACATTTCAATTCTATCCGGAATTTGATCGTATCTAAAGAACTTTATAGGTAGTATCATTAGTTGTGATATTTTTTAAATCTTATAGTATTAAAACACTTCTAACGCATTGCAAAATAGTCATTTAAAAGGTATGTAACATTTAGTGCATCACTAAAACATTTCTGTGAATAATCCAGTGCCTGACAATTTAAAGCAATGGCGTTAATGGTATTTGGCATTTTGTTTTTATATTGGTGTTGACTAATGTTTAACGTACAATAATAAACGAATTAATAATAATTAATATAGTTATTAATTCGTAATACAAAAACCATAATGTCTTCACTGCACCAATTTGAAAGATTGATATCTATTGACATTGAGATATTAAAGTAACTTATCGCAAAAACAATAAAGATATACCCACGCTTGAATAAGTCCAAGTATTTCCTTGAAATACGACAATGGATGCTGGTAATACACTAGTAACGCGAGCGTAGAAACAATACCATTATAAAAATGTAATGACGAAACCGTTGCAATCACATGCCTGGTGGTAATATAATGTGTATGTGTTTAGAAAATTTTACATAGGTATGTACGTAAAAAATACTTTTTCTGGTTTTCATTTGAGAAAAATCTTATGTCGAAAAAAAACCAATTAACATGTATTATTGTTCAATTATTATTATACAAGGTTCACGTTTTAATCCAATCCAATAAACCTGCAGCAGTTAACATTGCGTCTGATCGTACCTACCAAGTAACCAGTGCCACATATATTTCCTGATTTGTTAAGGAAAAAATAATAATAACGTCATTTGAAAATTAGTAAATTGCATTTGTCATTAGGTAATTTCAGACCTGTTATCACGCTGGGTAGGTTTTGCGTAATTTTAATTTATATTTATTGTTACTAAAACACTCCTTAAAAATAAAAAATTCTTACTAAGCCTTTAAATATAGTTCACTTTAAACAAACACATTTGAGCAGAAATTCTGTCGTTTGTATGAATACGTGCGCTACACACATGTCCACATAATAAATCTATTTGTTAATTAGACGAATAGATGTCACGTCAGTATAATTCCCATACGAGGTAGAAGGTGTCATATTTACATAAAACTAGGCCACTATTATATTCACGTATCAAACCTTTACTAATAACCTATGAATAAATATATATTTCAGAATATTGTAAAATATTGATTATACCGTTACTTCGGTTATACATCATCCTCAATCTATCTTTACGTTTTACTCCAAGTTATTATATATTCCGAAGTGCTACTTGCTAGTCGTAAGAGAATTAATTGTATATTTCCTACTTCGCATCTCAGCCGTGTTAAACTGTCCAGGAAAATCTAGACAACAGGCAAATTTATTGAAAAAGATCTTCAACTGGGATTTGTTCTTTTTTCTTTATTCGACATAAAAAATCTTACATTCAATATTTTAGTAAGGTTTCATATAAAAAACCATCAATATAGAAGATTCGTTTAAGTTGCAATGCCACAAGCAGACATGTCAAATATAAACCTGTCTCCTGTTTTCGCGATGGCAATCAAATAGGCTCTCTAAAACAAGCCTTTTTGTTTCAAAAGTAAATTGTTTATTCGATGTTTAAATGTTAAAACGATCTTGACATTTTTGGTATCAATTCTTTTTTTTTTATATAAGACGATTGACATTTATCTTTTTGTTTTTTTATGTACAGCTAATAAAATAGCTATATTTTAGTTTTGTTTCAATCTCTTTATTTATTTATTATTTAGAAAACGTACACATTCAGTATTTTCGATTAGTCCGTTATTAATTAGATTAACCTTCAATCAATTAAAGTAGGCATGACTCATCAAAATAAATGGTGGTTTCGTGCCCCTATTGCTTCGTAGGACACGAACAATGAAAATGGGATATATTATTTTTATTGATTCCGTTTATTGATAATGTATATTAAGATTTCTCAGTAATTGAAATGTTAGGTTAGTTAAGTAAAATGTAAGATAATTGTTTAAAATTGAGCAGGTATTTGTGAGTCATGCTGAAAAGCAAGAAATTTCTCTGCTGAGTTTTGACATTCCATCTACATATATTGATACAAGTAGTGTTATGATACACAAATCATAATGTTATATTAATAACTTGGTGTTGCCAAAGTTAAAGTTGTTGTACATTCAAAGTGCAAACATTCGTTGTCATAAATGACTCATAAAAAATAACAAGTTTTTAAATCGGACCAACGCGACGAGGCGGCAGCTATGCCTATTTGGAGGAACTAGTTTTGACGTGCTCTTAAATGCTTAACCATTTTGATGCTAGGTGTTAGATAATATAGAATGCGCTGCTATTAAAAATATATGTGCAAATTATTACAATGCATTCAATATTTATTGGTTTAACATGTAAATATTAATAAATATATTATATAGTAGTATTTTTATTTACAGACGTAATTGTATACAATGCAAGTACTCGTATGTACAAAGATTTTAACATACATACATTTTAGGTTATTTCTTTGTACCCAAAGTAATGTTTTTAAATAGTTAATTAGTAGGTAATTACTATTTTAAAGTGAATGCGTTTCAAGCAACGGTCTGTAATCAGAGCAAGGTCGTTTACTCACCTGTTTGATAAGGCAGCTGCAAATTTTTTAGTTTTTTTAAATAGGCACATTTTCATCGGTATTAATGGTATTAAACATTTACTGTTTCGGTATATAAATATTACAAACATTTTCGTTTTCTAGATTGGAACTATCACTATCTAATGTGGTCTGTGAAAACTTGTCGTTGCCATTTTACGTATACATTTAAACATCTAAGCTCGTAATCTAAAAACGAGTTCTGTTTCATAATATTGAAAGTAAATATAGTCGATACTCGATAGGTAGATAATCTCATCTGGAATCTGCCATTTACATGATCGAAATATCGCAACGCGTGCAACGCTTATGAGATGAACATACAGTTACATATTAGTAAACTAATATCGTACTCTCTTATGATATTTTAAAACAAAACTCTTTGACGTAGTCCAATTTATAAGAACATTTGAGAGATACAAAGGCATGTTCAAGGTGATCTACTAGTCTTTTTTTAATGCCGGCAATAATATAGTGCGGCGTTTTGCCATTAGGTGATCTATAATATTAAAATTGGTTGTGTGTGCGAAACGTGCCACCCCAAGTTAGTCGAATGTAAGCTATAAACGTTACAATTGCCTTCGGGGGTGAACTAAGAGGCTCAAGAAAAATACTTCATTATAAGATTCCTTGATGCTTTCGTTGCTAGAATGCCTACTGATTCATTGGTCTCTATAATCAATTGCTTGTGATTATTTAATAATCTCTATCTAGTTGACACTACAATGACTACTTTTTGGCGTTTACGAAATTTATAAAATACAGTGTAAACTCTATATAACGACACTGAAGAGACTGTGCATTTATAGCGTTATAAAGAGTTGTCGTTAAATGGAGAGAATAAAAGGTGGACGGAAGACAAGCTAAACCAACTAAAGCCAATTGATTTCGACGCTTTAGGGAGTTTGTCGTTAAATCGAGAGCCGTTACATGGACTTTACACTGTATTGACTTTTAAAAAGCTTTGGCTTTTGTTTTATTAACACTTGTGATTATAATTAACATACGGAACTAGTTGCTATAATTAATTATTTTAATGTTATTTTTTCTTTATAAAAATCGGAATGCAAAGGAGCATGAGACACCAGCGGAGATAAGAGGTCCTCCGTCGATGAACACCTCCATTCCTTGCTGGGCCGCAGGCCACAGTTAAAATTTCCAACTATGTTAACTAGTTCGAGTTGGCTACGCTACGATTGGAGCTGTTCATGATAGAAATCCAACACTACCGGTATGCCGTTTTCAAGTGCTTTTGACTCTGAATAAAACTTACAAAGGGCTGCTCTTACCTCACGGATTGTGCTTCAGTTTCCCTGTAAAACTTCCAATTAAGCATTGTCACGCTGCGATTCTTGGCCACGCGGGATCATCGAATTTAACAAGTAGTTTTTATTTAAGTTCTTGCATACACTTATCATGCTGACTCTATATTAAAATTTGTTTTCAAAACCATTTCAACTGAATTTTGTAATTTTCTTTTAATTTCAAAAAGCCTCGTAGCTTAATAGTTTTAAAAATGTACCATTAAGCGAGAGGTATCGGGTTCAAATCCCGGTTCGGACAATTATAAATTTTAATTTAATTTTTTATTTATTCGGTCTCTGGAAGGACTTGACAGTGGCCGGGAGAGTGTCTTAATAGTGTCGCTCTCGTGGGAGAGGCATGCTGAAGCCTTCGAAAGTGTTTAAAAGTGCCGCTTAAGCGTCATAAAATGCCGGCAATGCGCGGACTGGCGCGTTGTTAATGGCCGGCGGTGTTCCTTACCATATAGGAGAACCACTTGATCCGTTGTCCGCTATGAATAAAAAAAATAAGACTAAGTCAAAGAAAAAGTCAATGGGACAGCAAAGTGGATCAGCAAACATTGAAATGGATACATAGTGCATTCTAAATCGTGACCGGCACCAGGTCTGTAAGGCTAGATCATATTCTCGCTATACCTTCACATACTTCTACACTACGTACTGTCAACGAAGCCAAGTAAACAAGATTACCAACGCGCTTACTTTTCTATTGGATTACCATAATGACATTGAGAGCGTCTGGACATGAAACTAAAGCGTGTTTTGGTAAAGGTACAAACTTGCGATACCTAGACATCAAGTTTAGGTATGATGCGCGTTCACAGCACAAAAAAGACAGCAAAAATGATTTTAAACGATCATCCTTGTTGATTAATTTCAATTTTAATTGGGTTTTATCGTCAATGATTTTGTCACGAAAACGTACTTTTCGTGTTGTCCACATCGAGGTCTTTTGGTGCGCTTGCACTGAAACGCACGCAATGAATACAGTCACTTAATACAATAACAAAAATTCCAAAACAGTAGACAATGTTATACTTGTGTTAAGTACTTAAAATAACATGGGTATTGCCTTTGTTAAAATATGACATATTAGCTATAAGTATTAATTATTATAATGTTACTTATTATTTCAACTGTATGAATCAAAAATTTGAGTTCTGAATCAGTTGTGTAGATAACTAAGACGGAAGAATGCTCGTAAGCAACCCACATAAACGAGAAAGGGATTTACCTACTTGGAATTTTATGTAACAGTTGGCGACTTAAGCAAACACTCGCGTATGGCTTGCTTAATATAGATAGAATATAAAGTATTGTAACAGCAACTTACATAATATAGACGTCACGGTCCAGAAGCCTTCAAGAATTTTCTTTGCCAATCTTCTGTAAATTGGCATAGCGCACCGCATATTAATTTATGATATAAACTCGATTGATACTTGTAACAGTTTTTAATTTATTTTCAAACGATTTCAAGAACTAGGTTCTCAGCTGAGGGTTTTTATATATCTTACTCAAATGTATGTTTAAATTTTATTCAATCATTTGTTTCGCGTTCATATCTTCTTTTATATGTTTATGTTTGTTTTTGTTGATAATTTAGTTAAAAAAAATGGAATTTATTTTTTACAAACTTTTTATTCAGTTATATTTGAGATTACGTAACGCAAGGTCATCTTCATTGAGGTGTTTCCGTTGCAATCACTGAATCTACATTAATATATTCAGCTTGTTCTTGGCCGTAGAAATTATAATATTAAGCAAGTAGTTTCATTCATTCTGTTAAGTTATGCGATTTTAATTTTCTTAAAGATCTTTATTATATAGACATATATTTTTAAAGCTGTAGTCAAACCTTTGTTTTAGTATTCTTCTATCTAAACTATTCGAGGTAAATAAAGGCGTTTTTTCTATGGACCAGGCATTAGCGTAAACATACTTAAACAACCGAGTACATAATATGTTTCCAGTCAACGCACGTGTACTCAAATGTAGGAGGGCGTCTCGTCGATGCTTTTTGTTTTATGTGAAGTAATGACTTCCTATTGAATAGTCTGTACTCATTGCAGGACAAAGCCGGGCTCCTGAACCGGAACCGTATGTGGGAAATAGTTTTTATAACTTATACAATTATAATAAAGTATAAGATTACAATTCTATACACAGTTTCTTTTATGATGGGCTCATTATTTAAATTGCTTTTTTTTGTTGATATATGTGCAATGTTACATGTAATGTTAACATTATTTCTTATCTGTTACTTACGTTAATCTTAATAATTTTATCGTTAGTTCAAAAATACCGATTTCTTCTCAACACTAACTTAACTTAGCCATCTAGAATTCGAAACGTCTAACATATATTTTATTACATCAATTAAGGCAAGATGAATTTCAGATTGCATCTTACTTCCATTCGACCGCTCACACTCCGATATTTCGCTCTACTTTCACTAAAGTTATCATTTCTAATGTATGAGAAATTTTCAACATATTGTATTTTTCTTGTACACGTGGAAAGCTGTAACAACACCGCTCGATTCAATCAAGCAACTATTGTTTAAGTTTTGACGTCATGCGATAACTCCAATTCAAATTATTGACGTACCACGTGTTTATTTGTACAAATGTTCTAGGAAATACGTCTAGAAATCTGAAACCAGTCTAGACTCTTGCAACCATTCGAAACTAGTAAAAGAAAAGTTATTCACCTTAGTTCATACCGACGCGACACTCTATAGCCAACAATCATTAAACTTATAAATTTCACCTTGAATTCCAATGTTTTAATCTAAAGCCTTATCATAACCATTTAATTATAAGTCGGCGAATAATGACATAATCTTAAGAGATTATGTTTTATTATTATTGAGATTATGTTTTAGCCAGTCCAGTTTCGGATTCAAAAAAATTTAGATGATGGTTTCCATACCGTTTTGTTTACCATTTTTTTTTAAATTTTATTTCAGTTTATAATATGTAATCACGCCTCATAAAAGCATCAATGGCTGAATATGTAAATAATATTATGAAACTGAAAGAAATTTTGTTAAGGTACGCAATGCGCTAATGTCTGGATAGAATTTAAAATAAGCGTTATATTTTACGTAATTCTGAACCTCTATAACAATTATACGCTTCGTTTATATTGACATGATAGAAGCTGCGGAGCAAAGCTCTTCAGAAATAAGTAAATACTCGTATGACTTTCTTTCAATTTAGTGAGTTCATTATGGTATATAAAATGTTCTCTTTATTCAATTAGAAATGCTATTTGCGGCAAATCCTTAAGCGG
>DWCF01004211.1:0-17154 GCA_018230265.1 Delias oraia
TCCAAATACTCAAAGAGCTTGACAAAGTAACCTACAACAAAAGTATCTAATATTCCATTATCATTTTACAATTTTATCTATGACAGAAGTAGCTAAGAATATAAGGCTTTCTTTCAAATGTATATTCAATCTGTTTTTTGTCAAAGAATAAATTTATATGCTACGGAAACAAATATTGTTGTGTTCGTAATGTTTTTATAACCGAACTTAACGATAAAAATGCTTGTAACTATAAAAAGGCGCCAGTGTGTATAAAATTATAATTTTTTGATATATTTTTTTTACTTTATATATATATATATATATTTAATTGTAACATCCACAATAACAATAAATCCAATTGATTGGTACTAAATTAAAAAAAAACACTGTATTCAAAAAAGATTGTACATTTTGTTATATGAAGAGACGTATCTTCAAATATAAAACTTTATGTAACACCTTTCTATGCTACCTAGTTAAGATAGTGGAAGTCGATGGGCCGTGAGACAATGCAGTGTCAGTGGCTTCACCCGAGGCTCGGCGGTTCGCCATTGGAGCGCTTTTGTTCAGCGTGACCTAGAATGTTCCATTGAACGACCCTAGGTCAGTTAAGCGCTAATTGCCGTTAAATAAGCACGGCACATCCATCTTTCCGTTTTATTTTATCCATATATCGTACAAAATTATAATTATTTTCTACTTAAAAGCTCTGACACTGACAGAAATATATGCTATGTACGTATTAGTCTAAATATCTGGTTACGCTCTATATTTACTCGCAAAATTCTATTAAATTATATTTATTACAAAAACCTCAAAACATATATTAATCGACCCTTGTAATTAATAATCGTAGTTTTTCTTGAAATAATATCAAAAGTATTGTCTCTCTTTTCGCTAACATGTATCTATTGTTGCAAATCCAAGGAGCCTAACCTTAAATAAACAAGCCTTAAATAAACAATTTGTTTATTTTTAGGCTTTACTTATTGATGTTTAGACAATGTGTTAGGCAAAATGAATTCTGCTATTGGTATTTGTAGTTTGAATCCTAAACATACGCTTGGCTCGATCAATAGGTAATGCGAGTTACATTTCATGTATTGAATACGTGATTCCGACTCTATGAAGCTTCAGCAGTCGGCTAAAGTTATTGACGCATAATCAAAAATGTATCTGGGAATTGTCGGCGCATTTATGTATGGAAAATTTAAAATTGAACGAATTTCAACGATGTATCAACTTTATTGTCAATAAAGTATTTCTTCGTTATTGTAAATCTGTTGTTATATTAAATAGATATTTGTCCATTCGTTCAAACGTTTATTTAACTTCAATAAAATTAAGTTTCACTGAAATGCCTATAATTGGATATCTCGTTAATTATTTTATTATAAAAGAGGGCGAGCGGTATAGAAATATAATAAATGCGAAATTAAGTTTATTCTATCCGATAAAACGATGATAATTAAGATTAGATAAATTTGATTTCATTAAAACTGAATACCACCGCAGTCGCTGATATTGATTTACAGTCAAGCAATCGCAATAAACACATCTAGTTATTTATATGAACAATTTTGTTTGTAATCCACGTTTTCCATGTGTTTATACAGTTCTCGGAAGTGTCCATTTATGGACTATCTGGCGTCGGGCATCAAATTCGAACGCAATTAGTTTCTTCAGCCGGATGCAAGCAAACTGAATTACTACTGTGTTGCAAATTGATTGTACAATGAACGGGCTAGTCACATTTGTACGAGTGTTTTATTTCAATTAAGCTTTTTACTTAAATATTTATTTAGGTGTTAGGTTGTAAGACACATGTTGTGACACATGTTAGTGATACCACAAATTAAAAACTAGCTGTTTTATGATATCATAAATACAATGATATCAAATGTTTATAAAACCATAAAGGATTCAAATTTATATTGTTTTCCGGTGTATTATATAACATCTAGACTGAGTAACATGGCTCCGTAAAAGGAATTTGATAAGGTAAATTTATATAATAGTAAAAGCGTAGCGTAACGTTCTAATATAACTGTATTTTGTTCAAACGATTTCACTCCAAGGAATATCTTTATTTAATAATGATGAAACAAAGGGTTTTCTCTACATCGTCGCCCAACAACTGAGAGCAAAAGCGAGCGTATCAAAGAGAGTCAAGCCGTCTCAATTTCAGGATACTGCCATGAAACAGTGCGATATAAAGGGAATATAACGACGTCATACTGTCTTTGTAATGAGAGAACTTTTATAATTCAAGAGAACTTACATAATATGAAGCGACACTTTACAATCTGCTTCGTATTACTATGCGAGGGAATTTAAAATGAAAATTCCAAGCAGAAATATTATATATATCAAAAAATTGCAAGAAATTGCCGAATTATCAAGCTGAATTGGCAATGGGCTGGCCACATAGCACGTAGAGCGGATGGCCGATGGGGCTGAAAAGTGTTAGAGAGGAGACCACAAGGTGGACAGACGACCTTTTTAAGGTCGCCTGAAGACGCCGGATGCAGGTCGCCTCCGGCAGGTACACATTGAGGTCCAAGCGGGAGGCCTATAGCACTGGTCGTCTTACGGTTGAAATGGTGATGATGATGATATCAAAAAATTCAAATGTAATTCGAGAATCTCCCTGTACGTGGGTTGTTGATGTACTATTTAGAAAGGCTCGTCCAAAGACCCACGGGCTCACACAATAGTAGCATGGAACAGTACATGTACTGTTCTGATGAGTATCTGAGGAAATTGCAGGCTACATACACCATACAAACAAACAGTCTGCACACTCAAGCAACCTTTGTTTGGTCAAATCTACGTAGAGAACATTCAAATTTAATAATTACGTGCTTTATTAACTTTAATCCTCCAAGCATTATTTTGGTTAAATTTTGCATGACACTTGTAAGAGTTCTTGGCTTACCTTTCAGCAAAGATTAGTAGAAATTAAAAATAGTGACCAAGTTATCAAACTAAATTATCGCCTTTTTGAGGACATCTATACTAATATTTAATACAACTTTCGAATAGAAAGCTAGGTAAAGAGCGAGTTTAAATCAATATTAATTTACTGAATCCACAACCATGAAGACACTTTAACAGATTGATATTCAGCAGACATTCACAAGTAGCAAGTTGACGTTGAGAACACGGGAATGCACTCGCAATGAAACCTTTGAGACAAACTAACATTAAATTCTTCCTTTCTATCTTTATTACACTGTGAACAGAACTCTTAATCTTTATAGAGCACTAATTTATAACAGCGATTTTCGCTTGCTTAATTTTTTTTAATGCTAAATTTACATTTGATTTCACAAGAGATAAACAATAACAGATAATAAGAAACCTTGAACAATTTGAAAGCGCCGCATTAATATCATTTCTCATTGAATAAAAGTTAAATAAATTTGAAATTATTTAATTTTCCAAGTATGAAAAGCCAATGACAGACAGCATTTATGTTTCTAGTTTAAATTGAAAGTGATTTAGCGTGGCGTCTGCTCCATTCATCCCTGTTCACTCTAATGGAATAATAACCGAGTTGAAAACGAATTGCTATTAGTTTTTTCTTTGTGCGAAGGCAAATTATTTTTAAAAAAATCAGTATTGCGAGTTGAAAACGTGCTCCCGCACACAATTCAAAAGCTTCGTTTAGTTGAAAATTAAATAGATTTTTCTATATTCCACTCGAGGTTTTTGAAACTATTCTTAACAATTTTCTCCCTCTAAACATTGAATGATTATTTACAAGAGATATAATATAATACAAACATAATTTTATCGCAGACCCTAAAATATACTACCTAAACAGCGTAAAAAGCCGACCACACAACCAATGCGCGGATTGTAGCGCAGTTGTCCACGGGCGAAGGTGATCCCTTATCATATAGAAAATCCACCTCCTCCGTTGTGCGCTATACCATTAAGAATAATAACAAGAATTACTTAAAATGTTTAAGGATTTACAAGACTAATTTTACATTATGTAATTGAATGACCCATTTATATGGCTCAAATGTTTAACAGCGAAAATAGAAATTAATTACTGATCTTGACAGAAACTAATTACGTATATTGTCTTGTTTATTAGCGGTTTCCCTCAGAAAAGATACAAAGATGAACACCGCCTTTTTATTATTTCTTATTTTAATTTGTGACATCAACGAATAATTTGCGGATTAATTAATTAATACGACATTTTCGTTGGTTTACTTTGTAAAGTTTTTTTATTTATAGATAAATATAATTTAGAAAATATTAAGAATGGTAAGCCGTAATATGTATGCAATTGACGTCAATGTGATTTAGTTATTTTTATATTTTATAGTATAGCGGACAACGGAGCAGGTGGCTCACCTATAAGGCAAGAGAACACCGCCGCCCATGGAGAACCGCGCCACAGTCTACGCATTGGTTGTGGAGCCGGCTTTTTAAGCCAATTAAGCCGTTAGTATTGATTATTATTATTATTTTACTTTATTAGTCATCTATTAGTAAAACTATTATTCATTTTGTGTTTTATAAACCAGGTATTTCTATTTCAGTAATTCAATCTAAATTACAAACGCGAAAGTGACTTCAGTGTCAAATATGTGAACAATTTCTTTGATAATCAATATTACTGAGTTTACTAAAAATCCGATTGTGATGAAGAAAATATTAATAATCATTGGTAATTTTGTGGTAATATTTGATCAAAATCTTAATAATGTAATATTGTATGTTGTGTTATAAGTAAAGTTGAGTATCTCCATCATTTTGCACCCTAGTAGGGCAAAAAATCAATTTACACCTACCTACATCGCGTGAGAAGCGCCAAAAATTTAAGCTTCGAGATGTTATTACAATCTCCAAGGCTTTATGAGAAATTATGGCCAGTCGTAGGGGATCGTTAGGAATATTTGTGCCGTGTTTAGCGTCGCTGGTGGCCGTTAAGCCAGGTCTGCGTTAATAAGAATTTATTTTGCGCGTAGCCTTCAGATAAGATTCGCTTATTTTCGTTATAATACACACAATAAATGGCTCGGATCTTTTATCTATATTATCAATGAGGAAATTTAATCTATATATAAAAGTATTAAACGTATTAACGAGAAAAAATATACTGACAGATTAGGCTAAATTGCTACGCAAATCCAAATGTTAAATTCTCATATATTATATAGCACTATAATAAGCAATGTAGCTGCTGTAGAAGTGCTACGAGAATCTTTAAGCGACACAATGCTTTATCACACCAATACTGTTGCCGGTATTAAAATAAAATTAGCTTAATTTTTTCAATAATCTTCATTAGCTGGAAGATACAAAGTAACAATATATTTACCCATAACACTATCACTATATTTTATTAGTGCACTGTAAGAAATAAATAAAAGGACACACATATTGACTACGGAATTCACTCACACATATACATGCGCATTACATATTCATCTCGCGGTTCCGTCAACTTTCAGTCCCTTTCAAGAGCTCAGTCCCCTCAAGACAATGATGACAAAGTACAAAACGTGTAAACCAAAAGAACAAACAGGAACGCTTTATGTCAACAGGGAAATACGTTTTTTTTATGACAGAGAATGATAAAATAATCATAAAATATTTTCATTCTAAATATCTTCAACTATTGACTGTTCTATATACATTAAAAAATATGTTTGTAGTAATACAGCCTTTTATAATTTAACTCTTATAATTGACTACTACAATCCTTTGAATTAATTTCTTCAATTTGACAAATATTGCTTTAATCCATGCATCTTAAGATCTTATATATTCGTGTTAGAAAAGGCGGTGTTTCAATTTTGAAATAACAGAAGACATATCCTATTGTCACATAGAACTTTCTTCAACTACAGAAATATATTCCTTATTTCTTTCGTTTCAGAGACGATCAGAATTTTTTTTACATATTATTTCTAAAATAACTCTTACCAATTATTGAATAGATCAGGTTTATGAGTTCTTAATAATTTCGCACACATCTGAACGTTCATTTGGGTCGCAAGAAGCGCAATACAATTAAGATGCACTCAAGAGCATGCTTCATTACAAGTACGATAACAGAGTTCAAGAAGTTTGCGTAGAATTTTAAATGTCTCAAGTGTATCCGGGCTTTTCAGGCTCTAAAGCACGTGCCTTATCAAGCGAAACGAATAATCAATCGGGCTATTCCCGATTAAGACGCCGTATAAAACATATCGTATGGAAAATTATGGCAATTCTATGCTACTCAATTCTAATGAATTTCGTTGGGAAGTTTTCTTTTTATATAAGCCCTCGTTATAGTAGGTAATACTTCTAATTACCAATAACTTATAAAGTAAGTTTTAAAACGCCTAATTAATAACGCGTTAATATTTAAGCAATGATCTTATATAGGTATAAGAGAATTACATATTTGGACCGCGACGAAATAAATAAGATTAAAATTACAGAAACCCACACAGCGGTGCACATAAATCATGACGAAACCACCAAACCACCCGGCTTCTGATAACAATAGCAACGTAAACAGAAAGTGCTGGGTGGCGAACTGCCACGGAATTATGAATGAATAACGAGGGCTTGCTTCATTAAATTCTGATTAATCCCATTCGGTAAAAATGAATTTTATTCGAAGGCTTTACGTTAAAACTCCATACTAAACTTGATAAAATTTTAAGCGTTTTAAGTGTCTATTCGTAGTACTTTAAGGTGAAAGGGGAATAATAAGTAATCGTAAGAATATACAATATATCTCGCACATCCTAATAATTCATCCTTTCACAACCGACTCTTACAAAACAATTTATTTAAGAAACACGAAAACCGTATATTACACAAAAATTACACCATTCCTAAATAATTATACACGGTATATTGTCCAACGAATGTTTAACATGCAAAGCTTACCAGTCTGTCCGTATGCGAATATGCATGCATTGTATCCGTCGAACGCATTGTCCAAAATATCTCGTCCGAGACATTCGAACACCGTCTTCTGTGATGCAAAGTTGTGGAGATTTGAATCCAAAGAGTAGAAGCAGTGGTCGAAGGCGAATGTCTTTGGTTGTTTTCTGAAAATAAATATACTACTTAGTAATTTAATCTAAATATGTTGAATCTTACGGCTGAAATGATGATGATGATGATCATGATGATGATGTTGAATCTATGTGTGACTAGTGATTTCGCCTTACGGCGCCTTTTTCTTTCAACGGTTTATTGCCTTTTTCAATTTGTAATATGTAAATTATAATACCTTACAATGGCATTGAGACCATAAAATATATAAGATCTGATTTATCTGTAAGGCTTTAGATGAATTTTCTCTATAGCTACATGTTGAAGCAAGTGTAGACGGATCTTTTGAAAAAGGTCGACCCGTCTACACGCCGTGTATAATTAAACTACGCTAATTGCTGTAAACTTCAATTAGTCCGTCTGCCCTACAACAAAACAGGTATACACAATGTAGGTGTACATTTTCCAGGACTAAATTATAATAAACTGAAACATTTTAGTTTGTAGATTATTATACCATAGATAATTTAGATAGCAAAATTGATTGTAATGGAAATCCTAAATTGCTATTATGTATTAAATTAAGTATTCGAAATGTGTTATTAAATACATGTACGGTATGATATATAATTTCTTAGTTTGTTGAGTTCTTAGGTTGTAGATGAGCTTTTGTTGTCAAATAAAATCATCGCTATACATAATTTCGTTAGATTCTTTACTGTTCCAAAACCTGCCATTCCAATAGAGGTCTTTACACCCGTGGGAGAGCCATGCTGAAGCATATGTGGATGCACTAATTGGGCCGGCTCGTAGGAAGTGATACCCATGGGCTCAATAGAGTTGTGTGGTGAGTGAGTGAGGATATCGGAGGCATTTAAAAAATGCCGCTTGTGTGACGTAAAAAGCCGGTAACACAAACCAATGCCCGAACTCTGGCGCGTTTGTCCATGGGTGGGGGATTTCGCTTACCACATAGGAGACCCACCTGCTCCGTTGTCCCCTACACAATATAAAAAAGATGATATTAATTCGCGTGTCACCCTGCTAGGCCCGCTCAGATCATTATATTTTTAAACTATTACTTTCCGAAGACGTTTTCAAATAGTAATATACTTTACGTGGCTCATTAATGAGGTATAGACATTAGATAACTTCAAAGATAATGACAATAATTTGATCTTTTAAAAAGTATGTATTCACTAAAAATTCACACCATTGGAATGTTTCACGGCCTACTGTGTCTTATTATCCGATCCATTGCGTTCAGACAGATAATCCCTCTTGTGTAATAGAATTTACTTATTTCTTTGCAACTTGTTGCGTAATATTTTACTTTACTATTCTTCAAGGTTAGCTCAACTGTAATAAGTGATAGTCACAAATACATTTGAATTAGCAACTCTATTTGCTAACCATTTTTTATACACTATAGCGGACAACGGATCAGACGGGTCTCGTATATGGTAAGAGAACACCTCCGCGCATGAATAACGGCGCGACAGTCCGCGCATTGATTATGTTGCCGGCTTTTTACGCTTTCTTAAACGGCACTTTTAAGGGCTTCCGATATACTAACTCACTCTGCGAAACACAGTACAAGTACCGTTTCACGCTGAGTATTCTGTGAGCCTGTGGTATAACTTCGGACGAGTCGGCTCAATGAGTGCGTCAGCATAGCTCTCCCACGGGTGCAACACTATTAGGACACTCACGCGGCTACTGTAAAGCTCTTCCAGAGACCGAATAAATTATAAATTAAATTATAATTGTATTGTCCGTACATCTCGTTTCATGATACACTTTTAAAATCATTAGGCTAAGAGGCTCTTAAAACTACGTCTGTTTATAATGTTTAAATGTTACTCGTTACTACCACTGCTGAAATTCTATTGATATTTTTTCATTAAATTTGAAAATTTAATTTAATTGATTACTAGAATCATGAATCAGAACTTAATTGCTACCTGCCAACCGCGATTAAATAAATCCTGTTTCAAACCCTGTAACGTCGAATGGCGAACCTCTAGGGTTTCGAATTTTTCGACACTATTTTCAAAAACTCTGGGTAAGTTGGTAAAATATAACACATACACGCCATACGTTTAAGTCACTTCTTTTCGTATCGTGTTTTATTAAATTAGGTTCTGCTAAAATAAGATATATCAAATGAAAATATATCAACGTTGAAAGAAAAAGCGTTACAATATTCCTTACATTTCATCAGCATAAGAACGTTCGCTCCGTTTTGCAATAAAATATCTTTCGAAGCCCGAAGCCTATATTCGATCTTCGCACAGATTCAAATCTATTTTCATATTGGTGACATATTTTATATACAAGTACAGTGTAGGCAACACACAGGCATTTATATAAATAAATATCTAATATTTTTACATAAAATTATATAAATTTAAATTCACCCGTAGGAGAGCCATGCTGAAGCATAATATGCTGACATACTAATTGGGCCGGCTCGACCGAAGTGATATCGTGGGCTTACAGAATACTCAGCGTGTAACGGTACTTCTACTGTTTTGCAGAGTGAGTGATGATATTGGAGGCCCTTAAGGCTGCTTAAGCAGAGTAAAAAGCCGACAAGGCAACCGATGCGCGGACTGGGGTGCATTTGTTCATAGGCGGCGGTGTTCTCTTACCATATATGAGACCCACCTGCTCCGCAGTCCGTTATATAATTTTAAAAAAGTTATTATAAATTATTAAACGTATATTTATTAGCACAACGTTACTAACTTGTTGTTTTCTATTGAATATAACACATAACAACAGATCAGAGATTGATAAAAATATATTGCTTAAATTGGTAACTTGCGAAAACGATACTTTTCAATTAATAAAACAGTAAGACTAGAAGGAATATTCTTATAAAGAAGATGTAACTATCAAGAACTTAATAGGATATTCAAATTGGGTTTAATTTAGGTTTGTAATATTAATTACAATAATCTTCCGAGCTGTTAAGAGTTAAATAATTTTGAAACTCCTCAGATGACTGTCATTTTTTCCAGATCGAGAAACGATTGTTGTTTCAATTCTAATCAAACAATCCAAAATGAGATAACAACGAACAAGTGAATGCGACGAACTTAGTCTTTGGCTGCACAAAAGTTATGGCGCAGTCAAAGGTACTCTTGTGTAGAAATCATTCACTAAAGGCGCCCGTGCGTAAAATCAGTATCATGAACAAATACCAATACTACGGGCAGTTCTCATTAAAACCTATTATTTGTGTACAGCCAGATTTCACGTCTTGATTATTTCACTTGACGTTTGGATTAATTCAAAACCGTCGAAAACAGTTTTCGACCGTTGTAGCGACATGCGGTTAATAGAGAAATCGAATATTAAAACTAGTAACCCTCAACAACTGCTAAAGTATACCAATGTTAAAATTTTAAATAAAGGCCTTAATTGTAATTTATAAACAATGAGATTCTTTTAAAAATCATATCCATTTTTTATTTCAAAACTTCTATTTTAGGATTCCACGTTAATTTACCTAGCACTCGTTAAAAAATAATTCAATTACCAAAAATAAATAAATCTTGTAAATACATATATGTATCATCTACATCATCATCATGTAGCCTGTCAAGTCCAGGCTGGCAAGTGCTGGACATAAGCCTATTATATAGTAAATGCCTATCATATATTGTTTGTGTGTTTTAGTCATTTGTTTCACACAGCTAAGGTCTCTTAATAAATTGGTACAAGATTGAAAAAAATAGTTCAACAAATATTTTTCAACCACAGTAATATTTTCCAGCCAGTAACATTGGTTAAATCAGATTAATGTTGCGTTTGGAAACCAAACTCGAGGTCAATGCCTTATTTGTGAAATCTTGAACAGTTTGCGTATATAGACATTCTGTCGGTTTACTTAACCGACCGCTAATATTATATATTTTTTATTTTGTTTCTTCATGACTTTCAACATATAATGTCACTGTTGTGTTTTCGAATAAATCATACATCAATGCCAACGAACATTAATGTTAAAAATTAGAATTATTCACATAGGATGTTTAATTTTAAAAAAAACGTCGATTTCTTTGAAAAACGACTGAATTAGCAATATTATAAAGTTACCATAACATATTCGCGATACGAGAGCAATAAATATAAAATTCAACAGCTTAATAGTATTTCCTAAGACGTTAAGGTAAAAATAGCGGCCAATAAATCTAAAAATACATTTTGTTCGACAAAATGTGGACCAAAGGCTTCGCTTCCTCGTGTATTTTATAAACATTAGCTTAAACTGCGACCAAGCCTGTACGAGTTGAAGCAGAACAAACTCTATAACTCAAGGGTTTTTGTATAAAAGTAGGAGGCCTGCCAAACTTTTATTATTCACTTTGTTTTCTCACCTTACATACATACTGTAAATAAATTCATGCATTAATCTAAAACACTGCATAAATATAGTGCAATAAAATTTGCACGAAATCTAATCTAAAAAATGTTTTGAACATAAAACGGAGCGATTTGTAGTTAATACATAATATTATGTTATCATATGTTATTGTTCTTTGTTAAAGAAAAGTTTTGAAAATATAACCTTATATAAAAATACTAATTGTTATCACAGTATGGCTATAAAATGTTTAATTATCTTTATTTAACTGAAATTAAGGAAATATTATAAGTTACTTAAACATACCTTTGACTACTAATAAAATGTGGTATTTGTTACGCTTATCTTAGATATGTTTTGATATTAATTGCCTCAATATATTTCATTCTATAAATTATTACTTATTGAATGAAATTAAATTAAATTAAAATTATAATGGTTATAAAGTTATTATTTGAGGGAGACATTTTCTTTTTTTCTCTATCACTTCGCTACGATACTTTGGTCACAGTGTTTATCTATGTTTTCTGGTGATCATCAAAATCTGTTTGTACTTATGTTTATGGAGAATATATCTCAAGAGCAACAACAATAGATATTTAATTTTTAGACAGAGTTGCAAGCTCCGTTTTCATATTTAAAGATTACCTATCAATCACTATCTAATCACAACAGTGTAGGACAGTCTGACAATTGTATAGAACCCGCCGAGAGGAGATTGTATTACGTCATGGTCCATGATTGGTTCTATTTCCGTCGCAATGTTAACTTTTAAATGGAAAAGAGACTCTTAGTTAATCTTACAGAATTTCCTGAGTAATATACCTACAGTAAATAAAAATCAAGTAAAAATATAAGAAGAAATAAATATAAAACGTTACGTAACGTAAAAACAAATCAACTCAATACAATATACCCCGATTTCATTGCATATACCTTATTTACCTTGTGATTCTAAACGAGCTTGTGCGAACTTGTACAAACTGTATTAGTTCGAAAAATGTTTTTATACGTTACTTGTTAATACATACTTCTTTGTTTAAAATATATATGTTACTCATTATGTTTTAAAGTGCCATTTAGAATTTAACTGAACTCTTAACAAACTTTTCATACGACAGCTAATACAAACATGTTAAAGTAAAATTACATTTTGCTGAGATTCGGTGGAAAACACATCAAACAAAACACATTCAGCTTAACTTAATAAATGAACTGACTTTCGAAATTATAGCCTTACTTAATACCATTACGTTACTTACATAGAAGCAAGGGATCAATTTGCAAATGAATGCCAAGTTGAAGTAATGTTAAATTACAGGCAAAGAAATACAGGTAGGATTTCTGCGACGTATTACATACCTACTTTATTTAGTAACAAAATTACTTTTATTAGAAGTTATTTAGTAAAATAAGATAAGCGGATCCATTATAAGAAGTTTCTATTGTATAAATGGTCAGCTATAATTACAAAATGATATTATATTGTTAAAAACGATTGGAAGATATCGGCACCTCCCTCCGACGTTGCCCTGTCCCTGTCTACGAGCCTAGGGCTTGCCCCAAAAGTCCGCGTGAAGCTGTAGAGGCCTTATGCCGACAGCTGTAGTCATTTAAAAAAAGGCTCACTTTTTTTGAGCATCGTGCTTTCACGCTGTACACTTCTCTTCTAGTACGCTTCCCGTAATGCTGTTGTATTTGTTAATAGTTGTGCATGTAAAGTGTAAAGTCATTTAAGTTTGTAATAATACAATTGTAACCGATCGGCATCCTGTTTTATTCTATATATTTATATATAAAAAAATATATAATATATGTAAAATATATTATTTTTATTTATTATTTTTTTTATTTTTTTACATATATTATAGTAATCAAAATATCCTGTAAAAGTTCCCTCAAACTAATACGTAATTTTAGCACGTGAACTAAGGATAAACACAATGCTCAGAATAGAATTAAAAGTTAATTCATTCTAAACAAGAAAATAGTTATGCATTGAACGAGACGGCATTTGTAAATGTTTGGTCGAATATTTTCACAGCACTGCGGAAAATTGTTTTCTTTGAGATTCGCTGAGAGAGGCACTAAGTTAGCTTCACAAAGCAGCTGATTGCCCGCGACTCAACAATGGTTTAAATAGCGCATCGGGACGCGGCGACAGGGCGTCGGAAGGCTTTGCAATGTATAGAGAAGTTGGACTGCATCCAACTTATTATATAAATGTTGATATTACACTATTGTTAATGAAACAATACTCTTCTTAAGAACAGATCCTAAAATAAAATAATAATTTCATAAACATGAGTTGATAGGATATTTCCGATCTAAAAAGACGTGCGTTGTGTAACAGTAGGTTAACAAATGAACTTAATATATGAACGTTGGCTTTGTAACATTCCCAAACAGTATGTTATAAATATACAAATACAATTTATCAAATTTATAATTTCCGCAAATTTATTCTAGTGAAGAAACGTAAAACTAAGATTTATTTTAGGGGAAATCTATACGTATTCATCATAAGCTAAAAGCCTTTTTGATATTTGTCTCTGCTTATAACATAGTCGGATAAAATAGACGAAAAACTTTATAAGATAGAGTGTATTTCTTTTTCTTATTACAAATAAATGAATAGGAATCCAAAAGAAAATACGAAAGGAATGTTACACTAATGACACTCTTCGCGTTTATTATTCTACAACGAGGCCTGAATTTCAACTTCTGAACAATACACACATTACGTAGGCGATAGATCCTGTATCATATGTATTTAATAGGCACAAGTTCAACATAGTCAATATTTAGACGCCAAGAATCCAGATGTATATTATTTTGGTAACAGTCAATCCAAGACTTTCGTCTTATCAACCTAACATTATTCGCATTATTTACATTACCTTACATTATTATAACAAACTTTTAAAAACTAAACATTTTACAACTAGGTCGTTGTGGCGTTACTTATTACTTATATATTAAAAGACGAGGGTGCGAGGGAAAAAATGGAAAAGCAATTTTAAACACAGCCTTAATGCGCAACCGCTCGGGTAATTCGATTCATAAACAACATAAAACTGTAACGACAAAACCGTACAATTGGATTTATTCCCTGGACGGGGTTATTTCGTCACAAATTCAATTGACTCTGCAGCAAGTCCAAAAATCTTTATAAATTTCACAAAGGTTAATGAAGAGCTCCGCTCGCAACAAAATATTCAGTTGCCCATTACGGTATTATAACGGTTGTGAGTATAAGATGAATGGACTAAAAGGGTACATGATTTCAATATTTTGCTTTAAATACATTAATCAATTCCGGTAAATCATACTCTAAAAGTTTATAACAAAACAAAACCTTATATTTAGATAATCCTTAAAATACCTATTATCAATAAGATTAAGAACTTTATTGATAATAGATATATTAAGAATATAATAAAATGAATAACCTATATCATCGTTAAGATAAATAAAGTTAATTTTTGCCGCTTCAACATCGCCAGATGAGCGAACGAAAATAAAAAACATTGATAAAACATCATCATCATCATTTCAGCCGTAAGACGTCCACTGCTGGACATAGGCCTCCCCCTTAAGGGGGTGTAATGAAACATATTTCATCGGAAAGAAAGATAATATAATATTACCGTATCAATATGAATGATTATTTATTACGTAATCTAGAAAGGTTAGGCATTCTAAATAAATCAAAATACAACGAATTTATAACAATTCCCATTGCTTTTAATAACTTTATCTTCTATAATTCCCTTGAATGATATCATACTACATATTGCGAAACATTTATGCAGAACAAATAATGTCAAAAACTAAGCTATATTGCGCGAAAAGCAATAATCGAGCATTATCCTGTGGCTTAAGAATGTCGTATAAGCGAAGTTATGCTTTGGCGTAATATCGCTCCCCTGAGGATTCCAACGTCTGAGGCCTTTACTAGAAACGCGTTATTTGAGTTACATCTTCGCTTAACACACAGATAGTACGTTATACTTTTTATGTTCTTTCCGTTCATAAAAGCGTATATAAACATGTCTGTCTACATTAGCGCTAATCCAATTTGTGAGGAAATTTTTGCAAAACAAAGTAAAACGAAAACTTTTGCCTCAGGTTTAATTAGCTCTCTCTCTCTTTTCGAACTCATTTGTCCGACGTTTTCGAATCACATCACGGACGTAGCATAAAAATTGACAGTCTCAACGCATAACTTGGTGTACCACGCGCATTACAACTTTCAAGAAACGTATAAAGTATTAAGTAGGATTTACTGGAAACCAACCAAATTTATTCATTCATTTGGGTAACTTTGAACTAAACCAACGCAACATTTGCTTGTGAATATATAATCGAAAATACATGAAGAATATATATAGTAAAAAATTATTTAATTATTTTAATGTACATTTGTGATAGTATTTATTGGGAAAAAAAGAGATTATCTGTATTGACTCTGAACGTTATTGCAAATACGTATAGCCGCTTCCGCGGAAGACTTTCATTTTCATCACAAATTGGTTTCACACTGTGAGCGCACCTTTGTCGATGAGGACGTGGGTAGAATCTCGAATACGACATTGGTCAAGTCAAAGACCTTACTACGTGATGGCTAGACAATGTTAAACCTAGGGTGCTATGAATGGAGAACATTTCTAGATTAAAATCATTTAAACTGTATAATAGAACGAGTTTCAAACTCATTTTATTTTATCTAATCTGGTTTTAAAAGAGTGAAACTTTTTAGCTAATTTCAATATGAAATCTCATAACATAACTTAAACACCTTCAAAACAAAGAGCATACCTATTCCGGCAACACAGCCGTAGTCCGGCTGGGACTAGAGATATCCATGGGCGGTGGACCGCTTATCTTCTCAGAGCATCTATATAATAAAATATATCCGCGCTCTTACTGATCACGCGATATATTTCGGCTTCTTATTAACTTTATTTTTGAACAGCATACGGTCATGTATATTAATTTAATATGCTTGAATGAAACACCTAAAGACAATGACAGGAAGAAAAATAGCACAAACAGCATTACAATTAAGGCCAATACAACAATCACAAAATATGTTGTATAACACAATTTACGTAAGTACACTATAGTAAAAAAAAATACTTTTATTTGTATAGACCAGCTATTTTAAAGTAAATCAAAATAGATTATTCCTTACTGAGGATACATTTTAACATCCAGATTAAATTGCAGTGAAATTTATATATGTGTACCTACACAATGTTTACCTATGAAATTTTATCAAAACATTTTCCCCAAAATTCTCAGGTAAGTGGAACGCACACCATAAAACAGCGAAGAGGCTTTCTAACCGCTACTTCATCCCAAAATTCCTTGCCAAATAGTGTTATATGAAACTTTTCCGTGCAGCCATTGTAAAAGTTTATGATATTGCAGGTATTTCCTTGTATTTACCGTCACGCTTTAAAAATTTTACCGAATAGGATTGATCGCTTCAATATAAATATATTCTTATAGAAATTAAAACATTCAAAGCATTATACGTCCATTTTTATATTAAAGTTACGTATACGGTTCGTATCTGTTGTAACTGTGTTATATTTTGATTAACAATAGTTCAGTTAATATTTTGATAATAAAATTATTATTTCGTTTAGAAAATAGTGAGAAAAATATTATAACCAGTTTTATATTTCCACATAAATGTCTCAAGACTACGAGTATTATTTCAAAATTCGGAAAATGCTTATGAACTCGTGTAATAAATAAAAATT